>ML742093.1:3282-109532 GCA_009193465.1 Aspergillus avenaceus | reverse complement strand
AAAAAAAAAAAAAGAAAAAAAGAAAAAGAAAAAAAAAAAGGGTATAGAAGATGGGGATAATTCCACAGGAGATGCAGGCGCCGATGTGAAGGAAGTTCTGCTGCCACAGCTCAAGCAGAGAGAGCACTTTTAATGCAAGGGAACAGAACTGCTATAGCCTTCCCGGTGGGAATACACAAGTTGGAAGAAAAAGAAAAACCAGCAAACAAAGCTGTCAGTTGCGGTTAGTTCAAAAGCCAGTGTCTCCCCCAAAGAACGCTGTTGCTAGGGTATACAAAGGACTTTCGGACCGGATTTGATCCCCTGAGACGTTAGCCGCCAGCGATCGGGTGCGAGAGATGAAGGGGGGAAAAAAAGATGGCAGATGACGAAAGGGATAGAAGATGTCGACAGGGACAGTCAAAAGGCGAACAATGGTAGTGATGGTCACAAGAAGACGTGTCCGAATGAAGTGGAGCGCGCAAGAGGAAGGGAAGGCGAGAGCTTGGTTTGGGATCTCGAAGGAGTGGAGCCTGAGACATTCCGGAGCGGTTCAACCCTGGTTCCGTCTTCCCCCAGAAGGCCAACTCTCCTGTTTAGTGCTTGAACCGATGATCTATCTTTCTTTCTTCTTTTCTCTTTCGTGTTCAGATCATTTCTTTTTCTCTCTCTTCTACCTTTTTTTTGTGCTTTCATTCCCCCCCGGGACATATAATCTTCAACCTCTTGAGATTTAATTTTAACCTTATAATACTTTTCTCTCTTTACCTCACAATGTCTGATACCTTCCAAGAACTCGCCGACATCCCCAAGGACTTTGTCCGCGAGGGTACCCTCTTCATCCGCAGATGCACCAAGCGTACGCCACACTGACAATCGCATTTATATAAATAATCAATTCCCAAACTGACCAACAAGCACAGCCGACAAGCGCGAATTCATCAAGATCAGCCAAGCCGTCGGCATGGGCTTCCTTATCATGGTACGACACGCGACAACTCCGCTCAAGTTGAAAGACACCGATACTAACATCCATCCAGGGCGCCATTGGCTACTTCATCAAGTTGAGTAAGTAGTCGCTTAACACTGGTCTTTCCCAGTTATATGAAGCTCAAACTAACACACCCAGTACACATTCCCGTTAACAACATCCTCGTCGGTGGAGCTTAAGTTCTGAGCGGATTACCTTATTTATATCTTTCAAACAAACATGGCGTGCGCATGGGAATGAATTCTCCATCCACGCTCGTATCCGATACCCGTTACTCTTACTGCGCGAAAACGAACCGTGAATGGGACATGGAGTGGGGACGCTGCATGGAATACTGTAGCGATGTCTTTTTTAATTTCTGTACAAATAGCGTTTTCCGTGGAATTGATGCCGGCGGTCTGAGAACCCGTTTCCGCGAAATTTACTCGATTTACTCGGGCAGCTCGTCACTTTATCCAACCGAAATTTCAATGCTTGTTCCGTTCTAAGCTTGATATACAGAAATGTTATGCGATGTGCATTTTATAGCCAAATGAACATGTCCTCCGGTCTAATCCGTCTGAACCCGCGCGGCTGCGTCACCATAGCTCATAGGCGTATTCGTCATCTAAAGGCCCCCTCCGCGGCACAGGCCGGCTGCGTAATCGACGGATGTCCTCTTTGAAATTGTCATAATCAACCTTGGGTTTGAGCTGGCAATCATAATTCCTCGAGACCGGCGGTGTGCCCTCATCTTCAGTGGCACCGTTATTCCAGGAATGCACGGTGCAGGTGCCCGTTGACGAGCCCCATCCGTTCCAGGATGTCGCTGTAATTCATAGTCAATAGAATATTCATGACAGAATCACCCCGGAGACTCACCAGCGACAACGGGAGCGTTAGGGTGCCAGCTTGCGTCTCGGACACATGTCTGCCATGCGAGGTCGCCGCTGAATTCGTATGCATGATGATACTGCCAGGGGCCGCGATCCTGCGGCCGAGTGTCCGCCGTTACCTGGCCCACATCCATAGTGCCGGCCAACGTTGCGTCGAGATTATATACGTATACCTTGCCGTCTGCACTTCCAGTATATACATATCTTGAGTCGGTGCTTTCTGGCGGCGAGAAATGGCATCTGATCAAGGTCTTCAGGACCTTGTGGCCTCGGAATGTGACGACGGAACAGTCGTGGGGATGTGCCTCGTAGTAGTTTTCGGGATACGGCTCAAACCTGTAATCGAACCCGCTCGTGTACCTGCGAGTGTCGATGTTGTCGAATCTGGCCGTCGTCATCATCTTCCGCAGATCCCATAGCTTCATGTTCTGATCCTTGCCGTTGGAAAGAACGTATCGACCATCTCCCTTGCTATCGATGTATGTCAGTCCTTCCGTGTGTCCGATGAACACACCGGCTTCGCGTCCGTCGCCCATTGAGCGTCTGTCCCATACCCGGAGCGTGCTGTCATCGGAACCAGAGTATAGAATATGAGGGGAGGACTTGTCACCAAAGCAGACGGCATTCACATCATCTACATGCTTGTGCATGCGTAAAACCGATTGCCGGGTTTCAACGTCATAGAGAATAACCGAATTATCGGACGTTCCAGCTACGATCTCGCTGCCGTCACCGGAGAATCGAAGGGACCAAATCTATCTCACGTTAGTGATATAAGCGTAAGGAAGGCAGTGTAGCATACACCAAATGGTCTCCCGGAAGCCGATGACAGATCCAACACCGTTGGCTCGGACGAGTCCTGTGGGTCTGTAGGAGCAAGACACACTAGATTCCTGATCGAAGTGTAGGCCAGGAACTTATTGTCTGGGCTCAAGCTGGCATCGGTTATAGTCCACTGACCGAACGGGTAGTCCACGGTTTTATAATATTTCCAATCGTAGGGGTTGGATGTATCATACATCCTGACCTTGAAGTCTTGTGAGCAGGAGAAGAAAAAGTTACCGTCGTCAGAAAACTGCCCCGAGTAACATCTCGAGTCGAAGTGGATGATCCGGTCCGCAACTGAGCCGGGTATAAGGCCCTACAATGTGTAAGTGTCAACTCCCTCCGTTTACACGTTGGTGAGAGCACCCACCTGAGATATAGATTGCACATCTCTTCTTGAATTCCCAGACACATCGACACCTAGCTCCCGCCACATGGTTCTCATCGCAAGCGACTTCCTTCTCTTCTTCAGCTCATCTAAATAGTGGGAATTACTTCCGAAGTCGCCGGAAGCCATCAACTTCCTGCCTTCATCACTCGGGACCGTAGGCAACGGGTCGCCATCACCCCGTCTTGCTCGTCTCCGAAGCCCGAAGAGGGCGCCAAGTTCATCGTCATCTTCCTCGTCTCCGTCCATGGCACCACCACCTTGCCAACCGTTGTAATGAAGGATGTGTCTCAAGCCGTTCGAAGCCAGTAGATTCAGCAGCCGTGCTGCAGAAACTGCTAACCATCAGCCCTAAACCGTCAATCTATTATAAAATATACATGGTAAGACAATACCTCGAGAGTGTCTGCCGCCTTGTTGACCTCCTGCGGCAGCAGGTTGACCGGGACCACCCTCATCATCCATGGCGAACTCGATATGTATATTTCCTAGATGCAATTCAGGGTCTTCTTGAATCAGTCATTGAAAGGAAGTCAGCATTTGACAATTTAGCAATGAGTGCAAAAGCCCAAGAAGATGACCTACCAAAATCGTTCATCTGCGCCTCGTAGCCTTCAAATTCGTCAAACTCATCGCCGGGCCTAAAGTCAGAATTCTCTGAAGAGCCAGAAACAGGCCAGTTGTCTATATCGTGATCGTCTTCCTCGTCTTCCTCAAGCCATTCTCGCGCAGGATGCCATATAGCAGGCGAGTCTCTTCGGGATGGTTCTTCCGGTCGGTCACCGGTAGTGGGAGGCGAGCCTCCGGAATTCATGGTCGGGTGAATGTGGGAGGGGCTAGGGTCAAAGGATGGGCAGCAGCAGATAGAGGATTGGCCACAGGGGTCATATCAGAGACTTGTGCAGCTGCCAATAGGAAAAGAAGAGCAGGAACGACAACAATTCAGGACAAATTGAATGGCAATGATTTGGCTTATCGATACGGTATTACGGTTATGTCATCCCGGAACTTCTCCGCTTTTTTTTTTTGACACTGTTAACTCCTAACTCCGAAGTAAACAGCAACAGTATTGTTAATGAACTACTACATGGTCATAATCACATCATTCATTTGCTCCATTGGTATCTTAACCTGACGCCGGTTAATCAAGTTTGCCCTGATTTGGTATATATAAGTGTTCAGCACCGTGCATAAAAGTCCCCACAATGTGTTGTGAATCATGATAGTATCAAACAAAGAGATAGATATAATAACCCGGGAATGGACAATATAGCTACACTATAACATCGAGTATCCTGTCTGATAAAAGAGAACCAGATCACCAGGATCTGGGAGAGAGAGTCAGAATCTGACTTCCAAGAATCCAAGGCATGACGCATCATACCTCAATTTCCAGAATTCCGAAAGTTGCTGCTCAATGGCTGCCGATCTGAGAGGACTCGTGGGGTTTTCCAAAAGACTCATCAAGTAGTCCACTCCCAAGGCAATCTTTGGCTGCATCTCTCTAACCCTGCACATCGATGTGACCAGCACATTAGGATCGACTGTGTTTAGAAGATCGGTCCGAAGATCGATAAGCAATTTCTTAGGGAACCGAGATAGGGACCGTAGATCAAATAGATGGCAGCTAGGCTTAACTAGATGGTGATCTGTTCCTTTTAGCTCTCCAATACAGCCAGCCAAGTTGCTGTCTTGTACCCCTTGGGGCCCGGGCGTAGCATCCGCAACCGATGCTCGGAGTACAAGTACTTCAATAATCACTTGGAGCTTCGCTCGCAAGATAGAGCGTCTTCGCTGTCTGTACAGATCTTCTGTCGACAGAGCAATATCTTGGGGAAAAGGTACTCGTTGGGATAACGCAATAGGAGCTGCCTGAAATGCTGGTTGGAAGGTGCAGGTAAATTTTGTACTACATTCTGCCGTGGCTGATTGATTTGCAAGCCCTATGATGTCTTAGCACAATTCATGCACCGGCCTAGGAGTTAATATACGCAGATACATACCATATAAAGACCAGAACACACTGATAGACTGCCTACTGCGTATCACCTTTTCGGACAAACTGCCGGTAGAGACGGCTTTCAGCCCAGCTGCGCAGTAGACAATGGGTGTACGTTGAAATTGTTGGCTAGTTGACTCCATCGTCAAGGCTGCCAGTGAAATTTCGCTAGAAAAAAGTTCTCCAGAAAAGGGTAATCCAAAACACACTTTGGCGGCTTTGATATATACGCAACAATTTATTCCAGAAGAGCTAAAGATGCCAATAAAACGGGGGGACTTTGTATTAACGACCGCGATCGAGACGCGGCTTCGCGACCTCTCTGCGTGAACAGAGCCAAAGAATTCGACCAAAAGCTGCTTTGGTACGAAAGCATAACATTCTTCCCAGGGAGACTTGGTTGAATTCAAACTAGCTGTTTCTTCCAAAGCAAAAACAGATGACTTTTTGAATGAAGCATTCGCAGGGGAGAACGGCACACCGTTAGGCACAAAAGCCCGTGATGCTCGGTCTAGAATCTGAAAGATCCTCCGAGTTGAACGAAATCGGTTTGACATGCCGTTGCATGCGAGATCATCGTACTGGCCATAATCCTCTTCGACATAGTGCTCCTGATATTCGGTCCATTGGGAAGCCCTTTTAGCACATATATGACACGCCTTCAAGGCTCCCATATGCATCCGACAGGTCCTACAACCACTGATAACATGCCCACAATACTGACATGTTTGTAGATCAGCGCAGTTGGGATCAGATGTGGGTGGCTTTTTCATTGCCTTGTTCAGCAAATCATTCACAAGTGGCATTCTTGACGGGCTCTGATTCTTTGGAATGTTTGGCTGGTGTGATTGTACATCTCGGTGTGAGAACCCGTCTTTGCTTGGGGGTGCTCTTTCTAGGCAAGTGCGATGGTATGTGTGGAGATCCAAGATGCTCTTGGATCTCTTGGAGTTAAGTTCTCCATCCGGCCAGCTTGAGGTGGGAGGTAAAGATGATACACGTTCAACGTTTGGAGCAACGTTATCGGATATTGAATCAAAGACGTCCGACACCGTTTGTTCTGATGAACTGGAAGGACTCTCCTCCTCAAAAGGAATATTCTTGTTGTAATAGAGTCCCTGGCTGGCGGTTGGGAAGAAGCTACCGCCACCTGTGGCATCGCCTCCACCGAAATTTTGAGATTGGAGACCCTGTCCATCAAACAGGTGTTCAAATGAGCCCTGGCCATGATGTCCATTCCCATTGTCGTCACTGTCATCATCGTTCCTCCTGTCCGAGCTCGCACTAGAGCTACCGTGGTGCAAGCAACAGTGGCTGCACATACAGTTGAAATAGTCATCCCAAGATTCAGTAAGCCTTCCACAGAAATCACATTTGTCCGGTTTCTCAACCGCAGTTTTGCAACGACTGACTTCTTCTTTTGAGAGCTTATCAAAGCAGTGATGCCACTCTCTGCGGTGGTTGTGAATCTTGTCCCTTCTGTGGTGTTGCCAACCACATGATTCGGGGCAGGAAAACGTATACCGCGGTCGATGTTTATCCACATGCCTCTTGAATGCTTGTCGCGTGCTGCATGACGTTTGTCTGCCCTCAGGGCACAATAAACAGCGGTAAGTCACGTTGTTTTCAGGGCTGTGTGGACTTATGGCACTGGCTGTCTCTTCAGGCGTGATGGGGTATTTGTGAGGCCGAGACTGAATCATAGTCTGCAGTCGACCAATGTGCCTTTGCACGATAGTTTGTGCCTGCGCCACGTTGTCTATCCCCGATTGAACAAGGATGCTGCTCAACATCGCTTCAACCTGCTCAGTGCTAGTTTCCAGCAGCTGAAGAAGGTCGACTGGTGTTTCGTTTTGCGGGATATCGAAAGCTGAGGTTTCTTGGGGGTATTCTTCGGGGACGCCACTCATGAAAGGCTCGCCTCCAGCGGCTTCAGGGAAGTCTTGCCCGAGGGGATAGTCCGTGTATGGAGCGTTTTGAAACGAATTTGGGGGCGACAAATAGGCCTGGGTCGAATACTGGTCATAAACCTTGAGGATAAGATTGTTAAGTTGCTGGTAGGTGCACATATCTATCTAGGGAAGCATACTTGTAGCCCGGCGCCGTACATGGGGGCCGGCATTAAACCGTCAGTTCCCATGACATTGTAGCGGAGTTCATGATAGTATGAGTAGTCTGGTACAGCACTGTAATTTTCAGCGCTGGAATGGTCGGAGTTATTATTGCCTGAGGCCATCGAAATGGGATACAGGGTATCTCAGGGAAATGTCCTGGAAAGGAATAAAACGAAGCTATCGAACTTTGGTGGATTTGAATAGAAAATTGCAGATAGGGAGGTGGATTGAAAGCGAAAGGAAAGCAACGGCGTTGGTCGGGACGAAGAGCGAATGATCAAGAACAGTTAGGGTTTACTCAATGTACGTCGGCTACTGCCAACAGTACTCGAGTGCTATATGGCAAAAGACAGTGTAGGACTAGCAACGCAGAAAGATGAAATCCTTGAAGTAGTGGAAAGCAGAGGGGAGATTTATGATCAAAAAACAAAACGAAAAGGGAAAGGGAAAGAGAAAAAGAGAGGAACGACAACAAGCTCTTGAAGAGTTTGAAAGTTCAAAGCATCTGGAATAGTTCACAAGGCTTAGGAAACGGCAGCCCAATCGCCCGGGCGAAATTCGCCCATTGCACCCTACATCTATTTGGTGTCAGGGCTGGAGTTAAGACCTACCTAGGTAGTGTCCATGAGTCTTAACTAACCATTCAAAGTTATGCCCACCAATAAAGTGGCCAGTCACTTCACCCCTCTTACCGCTCAGGTCTGCGCCACTTCATTCGAGTAGTAAGTAGTCGTTTGAAGAATATCTGCGTCAGACTTGCTCCGTATTCAATGCACTTTAATATTCTGACGGATGCAAGACTTTTTTTCCGTGGTCTTTCGCTCTCTCCTGTCAATGATTATACGGAACATTGACATTGCATCCGCGCTTGGTGTCACTTAGACCTCGGTAGTATTACAACCATACCCTTTGACGCATGAATTATGGTGCAGGGTTTCAAACAAAAACTTTAAAAAATAAATAATAAAAGAACAAAACCTATGGTTTCTAGTGGGTCTCCCCGCCACACGCGGATTTGTGGGACCGGACTCGGAGACTAAGGTAGTACCTTGGATGGAGATCTCATTAGATCCAATGGCTGTTATTGTTATCAGATTCTGGTAATTATTTATCGTCATTATTTTTTGATATTTGTTGTATATTTTTATGTTTTTATATTTTCCGTTTGTAAAATAAAAAAGAAAGAAAAAGAAAAAAATGTTGAAAAAAATGTTGTAGCTGCTGACTGCATAAGACATGCTCATTTCTTACTTTTCCTTTTCTTTCTCCGTGAACACATACATCCCACGCAATGTTTCACAATCAAGTGGATACCTGCGCCGCACATAATTGTGCCTGGGTAAATCTGATAAATCTACTAAGTCATTCCAGACTACTTCAAGTTGGGCTGCGATGCTCAAAAAAAATATCCTTGTACACTCCCTAAAACAGTAGTAATAGCACAGCAAACAGGACCAGCCGCGAGAACGTGAAAAAGGGGCGGTGTGCTTATGATAGCGACTCAGAGACTCTACCACAGTCGATACTGAACGAAACAAGTATTATGGCCACCTCCGGTCAATAACTGGATGGTTGAAGCCGGGTTCACTTCGTGCCGGAACAGGTGAGAATAAAAAAAGTGAGGCAAGAGAGGAACAATTGGATGTCTCTTTTCTATCAATCAATCTGAGTGGAGGAGGCATAATCAAGTATTTGTTGGCATCCCTCAAAACTGCTACTACCGAATGGTCTCGTAAATAGTGAAATACTGGAGGGTAGTGTAAGGCTGACGATCATCTATCGTTCAATAAGAATTGCGAAAAAAAGAAATCGTCGTCATTTGCCACCGTGGCGCAGCCCCTGTGTGGCTCATCATTTGTTATACTACATCTGAGAAGTGACTCTGAGTGAGACAAATGGTAAGGCATTTTTTGTGATACGTTTCAGCCACCAGGCTTCCTGGGCTTTATTTTCCGCATGAAGCAATCTTCCGATAGTAGGTTTGCCATGTCTTTTGACAAGAACCGTGGATCATTCATTACTAATGCTGAACTAAAACTAACCTACTAGCTCTGAAGGACCGATGCCAGATCAATTGTTCTTGTAAATAACATTTTGAGCCCTAGTGGGTGGAGCTTAATGCATACATACGCCGAACAATTGCATAGCCTCGACGTAGTACTCTGTACACACTAGTTGAATCATCATAGAAGTTAACCCTCACAATATTTTTGTTAAATATGATTCAGTGATTGGGTGGATCGGGGGGGAATGACATAGCTAGGGTTTATTTTACTTTATTATTTTATTATTTTATTATTTTATTATTTTTTGTTCCCCCTTCCTTTAAGCAGTTTTCACCATCTTTGAATTTATCTTCATAAGGCTCTTTCTATGATCTTGGCGTTGGTGATTCGTCACTCCTGAGCGGTCCGAGTCATTTCCCTTCCAACTACATGACAGGAATACACCTGAATTCATGTAACTCACACAGTGCTCTATTTGTTTTTACATTGACTATCCCATTTTACCTTGTTTTTTCACGATATTGTCATCGCCTCCATGTTTCAGGGCAGTAATACTTCGGAAGCAGAAATAATTCGTCCTGCCCTCTTTTTTATTTATTTGCTTTTTCTCTTTTTTCTCTTTTCTTTTTTGTTGAGGAAAGACAAGTAAATGTCCTTACAACTCAACAATACGAAGAGCCCTCAGGCTTTATCACTATACAAAATAGGAAAATGAAACAGAAAAATAATTTCGCTCATGTATGCCATACTAGAGGCTAATGTTCAACCCCCAACCCCGGAATGAATATATAAACTGCTCGGAGCCGGGACGGTAATAGTTCGAGTCTAGACTCAACTAGACTCGGTTATGTAATGACATCACCTACAAGAAACTATTGGAATTGAAAATAGCGCCATTATAATGCTAGTGCTTTTCTACTTGACGTACACCGATTGTGATTGAGGATCTGTATTTTATTTTATTTTATTTTATTTTATTTTATTTTTAAATAAGTCGGAAAAGGAAAATCTAGATCATTGTCACTGCATTGTGGGAATTGTTCACCCCGGCTCTCCCCCACATGTCTTTGATCAACTAGGTCATTTGTCTGCCTTGGGCTTATAGGACCATAATTACTTAATTAATGGTATGTGAGTGATTGGTGTTGTGGCTTACTATGCAATAATGGAATGTACTACTGGCAGTAGAATACAAGTTTCTTCTTTTTACTATAATAATGAAGTATTTATAGCCGGTCCTTAAGGTATTGAGCATTGCTAGGTTGGTATGGTGTGAAACCTCAAAACTCCCTTCTATTATAAATGTACGATAGCCCAGGCGCAATAATACTCCTTCTAGTCAGAGAAAAGATATCCGAATGCGAAGAAGATGATAATGTACAGATTCGAGGTGAGAGATATAATGCAGACTCCGTGAGATGAGAACTAAGAAGTTGTGCCAAAGAGGCGAAGAATCACCTCGTACCTATCATTTGGTTAATAAAAGTCCCAGATAAGACGAAAGAAGGGGGAGCTTACATTCCGAACATAATAGCGGCTGACGGAACGACTCGGAGCAAGTGTGGTGTCAAGCCGCCATACAACCCGACCATTCCCTCCTCTATCCACACAGTCTTGAAGCATTGGACAAGACCAGTATACTTCATCACCACCTTACCGTCTCCAACAGACACGGTGGGTGCTTGCCTTAATCTCGTCCGAACAACCTCATGGGGATAAGTGGCAGCGGCGGCGATGAGCTTGGCCAATCCTGCGGAGCAGATCCGTCCACCCCACAACTCCACATCGTCCCAGGTGGTGTAAGTGTAGCTAGGGTCGGCGTGTTTCGAGGCTTCTCTGCGTGCGAGGAACATTTTCATTTGCTCGTACATGACCCATTGAAGTGTCGACTCAGTCACGCCAAGATAGGATGCCGAGAGTCCCTTATATAACCCGCGGATGCCCTCATGGCGCACAGTCTGCTTGATACAATCCCAGCTATTCTTATATTGCCTCCCTAGCCCGTTGCGGTGCTCGGCATTAGACTTGTCTAGTTGTAAACGCGTCTTGACAAGCCAAATCGGGTTGGTAGCAGTCCCGGTGGCTATTCCTGCCACAGCCGCAGCCGTCAGATGGATACCGACAGGCGTCTGTTGTGATCCTTGGTAATTGTAGTATTCACTTAGCAATCGCTTGCCGTTTCCGTAGACGTAGAAGTTGATAGCGCGAGCGGGAACAACTCCGATCAGGTTCGGTCCCAGACCCTTGAACAATGCACGCCAACCCTCATGCACGTGAATTGAGCGCAGGATCTGGAATGTTTCACTAAAGTGCATAAGAGCACTTCGGGACAACGATGTGAGTGAGGAGGAGGATGGTGGTGGTGCCGGGTGAGCGGCGCGAAGAGACCGGAGTTGCGATTGATAGAAATCGGATTGCAAACGAGTTTTCAGGACATCAAGTGGAGAAGTCAAGGTCGCAGCGGTCATACCACCGATCCTACAACGAGTGAAATATCATCTTAGCCTGAGAGCTCTATATGTATAGGGATTGGCGTATGTTATCTGCTTACCCACCAGCAACAAAATGTGCATAAGGCTTCGCTTGGTCTTGTTTTTCGGAAGGCTGACTCGATGGGTGCGCCGGTTGGGGAACAACATCGCCGGTTTCTCTTGACTGGATGATAATGTCTTTGCCAATGTCTTTTTGAGTGTCATCGACTGCCAGATGCGCCTGCGCGGAACTGGTTTGAGGTGTGGCGGAGAAAGACATATCAACAGCGGGAACGCAGGCTAATCGGGGCAGTTAGGTGAAGCAGGAAGAAAATGATAAAGTACCCGAATAAAATTATTGGCCCATCTATTTTTGAAATCAGATTATGCGTACATGAAACAAACGTTAATAGAGATGCGTGAAGTTGGCCAGACTATGTTCTGGGGAATATGAAAACTTTCAGACCGCGATTTTTTCTTTTAATTTTTTTTGCCAGGGCGGAGCTTGGCCGGACACCGCTGATTGGAAATCTCTACGTCGCTTTGTCTTATTGGACTATCTGCCAATAGTCCAGACAACCTACATTCTTAGATCGATGCTGGACAGCCTTTATCCGATTCGATGACTGGAAATCGATGATTAGATTATACATGGTATAATCAGTAAAATCAAATGATATCGGACCAAAGTCTCGTCTTGTATTATTTTTGCACATCTCGGAAATTTAAAAGATTCATTAAAGGTCATTTCAACATCAAATATCGAAAACTTTGATCTACCGTGCTGTGACAGGATTCCAAATGTCAGGAAAGACAGATGTTTGATTCTGGGTGTATTCAATCTTGCACTCTACAAGTTATATACTGGTTCCAGCTCTCCATGCGACCGACAGGGTACCAGGGCATTTTACCGGCTTTCCATAGGAAGTATCGGAGGCCGAGGTGGCGAAACGTTGGAAACAGTGCACGAAGGCAATTTCAAAGGATAAAGTGTGGAATTCGGTGGCATGAACTTGAACAGGGAATCGAAAATTTTTGTTTGTTTCATTCAGGGGAATCTATGCACAGGCTGTGATGTGCTAGTACATCCGAAAACCCTTTTGCGCTTCGTCTCAATGCAAAGTCCACCCTTAGATGGAAAAACCCAGAAACACCAAACAACCGCATCGACCTGACCATTCTATTCGTTTAGATGTGGGTGTCGTAGGGGATAGGAGTGATGGTCTCGGCGGAGACACCCTCAACGACGTGGGCCTCACGAGGGCCAACGGGCTGACGCTTGAGGTGAAGGTGGACACCCTGCTCCTTGGCCTGGCGCTTCTTCTGGGCGTTCTCCTTGACACGCTTGATGAAGTCCTCACGGGAGCGGGAGTGCTTGACGTGCTCGATGCGGACGTTGACGCGCTTCTCGAGGTAGCGGTTACGGACGACCTTGTAGAGGAGGACACCGACGGAGGACTTGGTGACGTTGTAGACGACGCCGGTCTTACCGTTGTAGACCTTGTAGGGCATACTATTCCAATCTCAGTAAACCATCCATCACAAATCTCAAAGAAAAAAAGGTCCCAATTCCACTCATGGCGGATTTGTCGCCTTCATCTTTCACGGGCGGAAATTCACTGACCCCTTCTGAACGGCACCGTTGACCTTGATATCCACGATGTCGCCAACCCTATAAACATATCAGATCCTGCACATTATACAACCAACTCCAATTTCGCGGGTGATTTCGGCGTACCGGTAGGTCTTCAGGTAGGTCGACAGGTGGATCTGGCCGTGCTCCTTGAAGTTACGGCTGAAGGCATACTGTAGATCGTCGTCAGCGCACTCGTTCCGTCGGGGCACACGAACGGGGGTGTCGTGTTTTTCTCATTCGCAAACATACCCGAGTGCCGGATCTCAAACCGTGAGAGTGACCCATGTCGGCGGTGTTGGTGGTGCTGGAGTTGGGAACTTGTCGACGTCGAAGAAGTGCCTCACTCTGCCGCCAGTATCGATGGTGTAGACTTGTTCGGATGCTTAGTGCGCCGTCCCGCTTAGAACAAGGGCTATAACCCTAGGCCCTATCTACTTGTTTGGGACCGGTCCTGCCTTAGCTGTCTGAAGCGGCGAATGAAATGCTTGGGGTTGAACCCTCTGGCACTAACCCGGTTTGGGTTCCACTTTTGATCCACTCTCGCTTATTCTGTAAAACGCAACTTCATCTTCGAACGTCTGCGATTTTCGTGTAGTTTGGTGTGTTCGACAACTTCACGACAACGCGCAAATCAGCAGCCATGGCCCCCTGCCCGTGAGTATTCGGAATCGCGACTCTCAATGTCGTGTCGCATGATTCTAATGGATGTTATCATCACAGGCGTGTTTACTCCAAGACCTACAAGGTCCCTCGTCGTCGTAAGTAGCCTTATCTATCGAGCCTTAGGGATTTTTTTTTTATATGGGGTCCGTTCTTATACTGATATCTCCGCAGCTTTCGAGTCGGCTCGTCTGTTAGTACTCTCCGGCCACTGATCAGAAGCGTGCTTCTGGTTATGTCGTGTGTTTCCGTTCCTAACTTGTTTCTACTAGTGATGCGGAACTGAAGGTTGTCGGCGAGTACGGCCTCCGCAACAAGCGTGAGGTTTGGCGTGTCCAGCTCACTCTCTCCAAGATTCGTCGTGCTGCTCGGTATGCGCCCTTTTCCGATATCAACCGTTGGATATAAATGCGGGGTCGAGTGAACAAGGTGTCTGACTGCGATTCTAGTGAGCTTCTTACTCTCGACGAGAAGGACCCCAAGCGTCTTTTCGAAGGTAACGCTTTGATTCGTCGTCTGGTCCGTATCGGTGTGCTCGATGAGACCCGCATGAAGCTCGATTACGTCTTGGCTCTCCACGCCGAGGATTTCTTGGAGCGTCGTCTCCAGACCTGTGTCTACAAGCTCGGTCTTGCCAAGTCCATCCACCACGCCCGTGTCCTGATCAAGCAGCGCCACATCCGCGTTGGCAAGCAGATTGTCAACGTTCCCTCCTACATGGTCCGTCTTGACTCCCAGAAGCACATCGACTTCGCTCTCACCTCCCCCTACGGTGGTGGTCGCCCCGGTCGTGTCCAGCGCAAGAAGGCTGCCGCTGCCGCCTCTGGTGGTGACGACGCCGGCGAGGAGGATGAGGAGTAAATTATTCTCACCGGAGTACGAACGGGTTCTGTGGAAAATAGAAAATAGGGGCCTCGACTGTGACTGCAGCATAGCGTATGATGTTGTACGATCATGCCAATCAATGAATAAAAATATAGCCTTATGGCCTTGTTTCCAACCTGCAGTCAATAACCATAAGTTCCGTAGCAATCCCCGTAGTTCTCCATATATATGCCTTATCGCCAGCCTTAGATCTACGCCCCTATAAACGCCGGTCCCTGTGTCCCCGCTTAATTTAACTCTATGCATCTACTAGATGTTTGAGCGTCCCTTCTGCACTCCTATACCATCTTCCTACCTCCTCTAATCCATCACTCTCTCCCTCCTGTTTCTTTCTCTGCGCCTCCCGAGCTTGAGAAACAGCCTCTGTCTTCCTCCTTTCAAGTACGCCCAGTTCTCGCTCCATCCCCTCCGCTTCTCGTGTTTTGCGCGGAAGGGCATTCTGCACTGCTGCTAGCTGCCGATTGAGCGCGGCAAGTTCATTTTCCCTCTCAGCTATAAGGGACAAGGTCGCCGGGAGTGGAAGATTCTGAGAGGATGAAGCATCCGCATCGGATTCATGTTTAGCGCGTAATGCGGCGACAGTAGATTCAAAGTTCTCAATTGATTCGGGTAGGGTAGAAAGTTGAGTCATTTGCAATTCGACATTCTGGTACCCTATTTAAAAGCGAGATAAGATTAGTATACGTCCCCGCATTGAATCCCCTCCCGGCAATGGCATTGAGCGGGGCACTGCGAGGGGTCCAACTTACGAGCTGCGAGATCTCGGCCGGTCTTTTCCATCTCTTCGATCATCGTACGGACTTCCTCTTTGCGCGCCTTCAGCTCTGCCTTTACCTCCGCCAATTGTGTCTCTAGTTCCACGTTCTCATTATGACCGACTACCAGAGGTGGATCGCCCACAATGGCGCGAAGGAACTTTTCTTTTGTTACTTGTTCGACATAGGAAAACCGCAATTTTGAGAAGAGTTCCTTTTCATCGTAACGTTAGCATGTCAATGTATTTAGGAGATATATGACCGTATACTGGGGCTGAGGGATACGCACTTTATAGTGTGTTAAATCGGCCTCGAGCGAAGCGGGTGTAGGGTTGTCAATGGTGGAAGCATCCGAATTCCGTTTCGACAGAGCTTGACTCGAAGCTTCAGCATCAGGAGCGAAAATCGGGTCGCTGATGCGAACAATGGCAAGATGCGATTTCAAATTGCTGTTTTCATCCAATTCTTGGAGCTGTTTCAGCGTTTCGGCAGGGTCCGTGTCTGACATGTTTTCGAATGTCTTATTCAATATAGTCTTGGCGGGTGATCAATTGTAATAGGGAACAGAGTAAATGATGAACCGATAGTTGAACCCGCGTCGGCAGAAAAATGCGGAGATAAACAAATATTCTTGGATTACCGCTGATAATGACGGTAGGCGGTGAGGTTTCCGCCAGCCAAAAGTCGGCCTGAATGACGGGTCATCTTGCCATCTTTACTTCTATATCCCCTTGCCTCTAATCGGTGCAACAGATGGTGTGATCTGATTATGGTCTTATTGGATTGCATAGTATCACAGTGGTAACTGTCTTTTATCGGTTACTTCCCGTATAAACAATCAATACGACCTCACCCATTTCTGTCGAATCGCAGTGTTCCTGTAGCATCTTGCTACTAGTGCAGTCGGACAATGCCTCCCACTACCGGAAAATCGATCGGGGACCCGAACAGCGATGACTATGTTGCGAAAGTGCTTACGAATGAGGCGCGAGAGAACTCGTTAAAGTATTCGACTCTGGGTATGGGGGCCTACATGCCTAAAAGGTAGGTATCTATTCTTAGCTTCCATGTCGATGCATCGGAGCTAATGGATGGATATAGGCCTACTGGCGCTGCCCCAAAACCGAACACGCGATTTTTACGGCATATTATCAAGGAGACAGACAGCCACAATGCAGCTTTGAAGCGAAAGGAAGAAAGGGAAGCCCGAGAACGAATGCGACAGCTACGGAACCAAGCCTCTTCAACTTCGAATACCAGAAAAGACGCCTCCCACCGTTCGAGTCGAACCGACGAGGGTAGATCGCACCGAGATAGGCGAGATGACCGCGACGGAAGAAGTGGTTCTTATCGGAGAAGCCATAGAAGTCGTTCAGCGTCGGCGGAGAGAGACCGTTCCCATAGACACCGTCGGAGACGTGAATCATATGACAGTGATGAAGACAAACATAGATCGTCCAGGAGGAGCCGTCGGCATCAGTCGTATTCTAGATCGCGAAGTCGATCTCCACGGGAGCATCGGCATACAAAATCTCACAGTCATTATCGCCGGAGACGATCCAGATCGCCATCACGCTCCCGTTCTCGCTCGCCCGACCGTCATGATCGGCGCAGAGACAGAGATAATGAACATACACATGATCGTACTCGCGAAGATGGTTCCTCGAGACAGAATTCTGCAGCCCAGCGCAAATTATCACCGCCTTCGAAAGATGTCCAAGATCAGTCGGTGGGGTATGAATCGGACCCTCTAGAAGACCTCGTGGGTCCCCTGCCTCCACAGATGGATGGCTCTAGTAGCGCTGGGCCGATTCGTTCCCGAGGACGCGGTGCTTACAAAGCCAACGCCAGCAACATCGACTCCCACTTTGCGCCCGACTACGATCCCACAATGGATGTGCAGCTGGAAGATGACGATGAGACATCCACCAAACCCACTCGTCGTCCCGTAGCAGGCCTCATGACCGGAGACGACGACTGGGGGCTTGCTCTTGAAGCGCTCCGCGACCGTGCGCGCTGGAAACAGAAGGGCGAAGACCGATTGCGCGAGGCCGGCTTCAGTGACACTTTCGTGGAGAAATGGAAAAGCAACACTAATTCTACGCCCGGGGACTCTGAGGGCTGGCTAGAGGACGTCAAGTGGATGAAGCAAGGAGAGGGTCGAGAATGGGATCGCGGCAAGTACGTTAATGATGACGGCCATATCGATGTGAAAGCTTCTTGGTAGCGACATAATTACATGCGTGGTGCTGGCAGATGCATTTCTCTACACGAATTTCTTTTCTCCCTAGATAATCCATGACGACCTACGATGTGACGACAAAAGTTTTGATGCTTTCCGTTTCGGTTACATATTTTTTTACCTGGTTGTCGTTAATGGGAATAGCCATTCATGACAGGCAGGAATTCAACAAGCTGCTTATTTTTCTTAGTATTGAATATGGATCATTGACTTTAAACTTATAAAATTAACCTGGCGTAGTATACTTTGTTCCAGTAGAACTACCCAAGTACAAACTAGACATCGAAATACAGGGTCATGGAATGAAAACCAAAGCAGACAACTTCTAACCATTCATTATTAACCTACACTAACGGTTCATATAAAAACGTCTAAACCAAATACCACCCATACAACAAATACCAAACAAATTGCATATTCCAAAGACAAACCAACCCAAAATACACCCATCTGTAAAACCCCGAACTCTTATATAAAACATACCAATCCAAAATTAAAACCAAAAACAAAATAAAAACTAAAATCAATCAATCATAATCTTAATAATAACCATCTTACAACAACAACCCTGTATCTAATATGTATAA
Organism: Aspergillus avenaceus; assembly: GCA_009193465.1. Taxonomy (NCBI): domain Eukaryota; kingdom Fungi; phylum Ascomycota; class Eurotiomycetes; order Eurotiales; family Aspergillaceae; genus Aspergillus; species Aspergillus avenaceus. Next base: position 91,119 of record ML742093.1, on the reverse strand, counting down.
GCTCAAGTTGCTTAATCAAAAACACGGTTACAAACAATGCCAAGACAGCCATTCCGCGGTTTGTCAGAGAGTGCGGAAATAATGCCCTATTTCTAATGATTTCCAATATCACATCATCATCTAGGATTACACAGCTGAGATTACGATTCACTTGACATATAATCCTTACTTGGTATTCTTGGGTGGAATTAATTTGATTCAATTTTTGAGTGTATTTTCTATTGTTACGATATATATTTATACTACTAGTACTGTACTGTACGGGTTTACTATTGTTGGGTTCATACTTTGAAGCGGCAAATAGACAATGACTTGGACGGATTTATCTGCGCTTGCTCATCCTTCGCTTTTGGAGGGGTATGAAGGCTCAGAGCCTCTTCCTGTGTGGGTTCATGGTTTAATGGTGGTAGTTTGGAGGAGTATTATGTGAATCGACTAACGCGGAGTAGGGAGTTGAACGAGGATGGCAAATCCGTCAAGAACCACCAGCATGGCATCAAGAGCAAAGCGTATGAGGAATTCCCGGATCCGCTAGCGAAGGACAGGCGCGGGGGGTTCGATGTTCACATTTACCATTTCCAGGTGCGATCGGATTGATCTAGCGAAATTGTCGGGTTCCATGGCTGACATGATTTTACAGAACAACCCAGACCAGGCAGCTTACGCTAGAGCTCTTTATGAGCGTATTCGCCGTGAATGTGAGTTCTCTCTATTTTTCTAGTGAGCAAAGCTAAATATGATAGTTCCCGAACTTCGCGTGTATCGTTTCTTCGACAGACCAGTTGGACCTCACCCGATCGCCATGTTCGAGGTCAATCTTTTCACGCCGGAACAGTTCGGCGCGTTTATCCCCTGGCTTATCATTCATCGGGGCCCGTTGAGTGCCCTTCTTCATCCGAACACGGATGAGATCGAGGAGGAGTTGAATCACACGCAGAGGGCTACGTGGTTGGGGGAGAAAGTTCCCTTGGACTTGAGAGTTTTCAAATTGCTGAGAGAGGCACAGAAGAAGAGGGATGAGGAGGTGCAGAAGGAGGCGAGTCTGTAATCATTTCGAACAATTAATGACCGAGATATTCATGTTGCGGTTATTTTCGTCTGCAAATCGAGCTGTTATGCATGTGAGTACATAGTCACGCTGGGTACATGTATCTATTGTATGTACATATTTGAGCGATTATCGGAACGGGTTGAATAGCCAAGTTGGGTTGCAGTTACAAAGATGTCGCCGGAAGATATATGAGCGATGAAGTCAGTAGGCAAGATTGATGCGGATGATCAGCATTGGCATGGATCGCAAATTCCTGATGATATCACGGGATAAAGCCATCCCCAAGTCAAGCCAACGTGACCTGTCGATCACAGCCACGTTCATTTTCAAATCCAAACCATTGGCTACTAGCTGCATGCATATATGCAGCAATAGGTTTGGCCAGCTTTAGAGGTCTGAATGGATCTCCGACTGTCAAATCGCCGCAGAGAACATGTTTCTCGTCTGTGGGCTGCGGCTTGACCCGGCTGCATCCCGCTTGGATATAACGGAAGCATAAGGTTGAACCGAACCAATCATATCTTCACTGTCATGGTCCCGGTCTAAATAATCGATAGCGATGAGCCGGGATGTTGATGGTTCTTGGGTCAGCTGCGGTATGCAGTTTGCGTCACTCCTCCACCCCTTATGACAGGTCATCGACAGCCTCCTTCCCGCAGCTGGGCTCGGGAGTAGGGCTGAATTTGATGGGTTTAAAATTCGAATGAGCGACGTTTCTTGGAAGGAAGGATCCATATCGAGAAGCGACAACCGTGTCTCGACAGTACATTAAGTAGCACTCACTTTACGGTATTAGTATATCAATATGTGGGATCTAAGAATCTCGTGGATTCCATCCTTTATACAATTATTCATATTTGGAAGAGAGATAACACACCCAACGAACACAATGAATGACATTACTCCGGGACAATTATCCACTACAGCTATACCGAGTTATGTGTTGGAATACGGTGAGTAACAGTGCCATGTTAGGCTACTGCTCTGATAGTTTGGTAGCACCATTAGTTTGGCTACACAGCGAGGAGACATACTGGCCTTCCGACATAAGGGAGCAGCTCGTGCACACCACGCCGAAGGTGGACTGGAAGCTGATAGAGGGCGCCCCTTCTCCAGTGACTCTAAATAACCTTAATGAGCTGAACCAGCTCGGCAACACCAGTGTCTACTTGACATCACAGGAGAGCATTGATGCAGACCCACAGCCGACATGGTTTGAAGGTGTGAAGCCCGATGAGAACGGGAAAACAGGGAGCACGGTCACTTCGTGTATAGTCACTTATGATCATGGTGATGGGATATTGGATGCCTTTTATTTTTATTTCTATGCGTGAGTGATATTGCCTTGTTCGGGTTGAGTTGACTTACCAGTCCCAGGTACAACCAAGGAAACACCGTCCTTACTATGGAGTTTGGGAACCATATCGGAGACTGGTCAGTTCTGGGTACAGCACATGTTGAAGCTTTGGACCTGGCCTGACTTCTTTTAGGGAGCACAATATGATCCGATTCTCAAAGGGCGTTCCAGATGCGATTTGGTACAGCCAGCATGCTACAGGACAGGCCTTCACCTATGCTGCGACGGAAAAACGGGACAAGCGACCAATTGCTTACTCGGCGAAGGGTACGCACGCCAACTATGCTATCACTGGGTATGTACTTCCATTCTGCACGAGGGAGGCCGAATGTTAAGATCTAGGACACTTTTAGAAAGCATGACCACACCATTCCCCATTTTAACCTCCCCGATGGTCTAATTGTAGACGTTACTGACCGGGGAACCCTGTGGGACCCGATTCAAAATGCATACGCTTATAGCTATGAGAAGGTTGAAGGGAAGTTCCATCCTTACGACTCTAGCTATCCGGTCAACTGGTTATATTTCGATGGCCAATGGGGCGACGACGCATTGCCAGGAGGACCAGAATTATTCGGGCAGAAAAAATACGCAGCAGGGCCAAATGGGCCAAAGTTCAAGCATCTCGTCAGGGAGAAAGTGTGTCCCGACAGCCCTTGTGTTGTTCTTCCTTTCCGGATCTGGGTGGCTCCTCCGTCGAAGTTGTAGATATCACAACGCATGTTCAGTTGTCGGCGCCGGAGTCTGCTCCAAACAGTGTAATTTGATAAGACTCGTATGATTCTTTCAACGGAGTATAGTGAGCTAATTTTGTGGACCCTTGCCGGAGCACGTCGCCTTTTATATATCGTTCTGTTATTCTTCATGGATTCGCAAATGCGAAACAGCCATTATATGTATAGATTTTATCAGGATAGCCGCATTAGTGGGATTATACTAAGCTCACTAATGCCGAGGTACTAATTCTCCGGAGTAGTGCTAATTGAGACCACCGCTAGCGTCGGAGAGTTTACATATCTTTATCTTCTATAGTAGTCTAATGAGTAAGATGCTGAGAATAAGATGACAAGATAAACATTACTAATTACTGATGAAGTATTAATGGTAAGCACGATTAAGTCGTGGAATATAACCGTCATGTACTACTTAAACCATGTACTACCGTATCACCATCAACCATACAAGTACACCACCACCACCATCACCACCACCACCAACCAACCAACTCACCAAAAACCCAAAACCCAAAACCCTCAAAAAAGAAAATAAAGAAAAGAAGAAAAGAAGAAAGAGAAAGATGGAAACCTACACATCAACCTGCCACTGCACCGCAATCCGCCTCAGCTTCAAGATCCCCTCCCTAACAACCAACTCCACAAAAATAACCCAATGCAACTGCTCCATCTGCACGAAAAACGGCTATCTACTCGTCTACCCGCGCACCACGGACGTCACCTTCCACAGCGGAGAGAGCGAGATGGCGCAGTATCGATTCGGGAACCTGGCCAAACCGCATAAGTTTTGTGCGAGGTGTGGGACTTCTGTTCTTATTGATTTCGGGGAATCGTTGTTTGAACGGGAACGGGGGAAGGTGGCTGTTAATGTTTGTTTGTTTGTCTTTTTTTTTTTCTTTCTTCCTTTTTGGTTTTTTTTTGGTGTTTTGGTTTTTTGATTGATTTGGAAAATAAAAATATAAATATGGGATGCTAATGTTTATAGATTCGGACGGTGGAGGGAATTGAAGATTTACTGCCGGAATTGGAGTATCGGTATTTTGATGGGAAGAGGAAATTGGGACCTCCTTATTCTGTTTCTTCTTCTACTTCTGTATCGTCGGTTTGATGTATTATATTTGTTCGATGGTAGGTTCACAACTTTGAGTATTAATGAACTGAACCTAAAGCTCAAATTGGACAGTGGATACTGATTGAAAAGCTCCGAAGGTTAGTTATTGGTCAAGGTTCTGATTACGGTACTGATACCACCCGTGAGTTGGTGATGGATTTCCGTAGGGCTTGGATTCAAGAAACAATGGATAAGGAGGTTACAGATTAATGATTGATATTCCGTTGAAATAAGATTAACTGTACTGGCTAATTGTGATCCTTATCATGGAGACTGCAGTTAAACTGTGATGAGCTAAGGTGGGTTCTGGTCTGCCGGTCGGAAATGCAAGGCATATGCAGAGCGATAGCTGAGGATGCCAAATACCCACGTGTGGGTTGATCATCAATTGATCCGAAGATTGGGGCAGAAAAAGCGTACAGCAGACTTGATTCATTAGTGACTGACTGTAGTATCCCGGCCAGATACAGTGGGAAGTTGAAGTCTAATGTGGACCTGATGTAACTCAGTATTGTATCATATCGGTATTCCCCACGAGGAGAAAACAGAGCTTTTTTTCCCACCATCCAGGGACTGTTATTCGTCTACTTTAATGAACGAGTTCCCAAACCCATGAGGCAACCTGGACGATGATCTATCATATCAATTGCCTTGTTAGCTCAAGAGCGCATTCCAGGAGTTTAATCAGAGGCGTAGTGTCCGTTTCTCAAGAACAACAACAACCCCTTAACGTCAGCAATCTCTTTCTTTACTGTAATTGCGAAACCGGCTAGTCCCCGACCAAACTAAACGGCCAACACCTCATCCACTCAGAAGCATCGGTGAACGCCCAAACTAACCTAAAAGACAATTAGAGCAGTGGGGTGAGTTTGGAAGGTTGAATTGCTTCTGCTTTTGCCCCTGAATCTCGCGGGAAAGGCTGTTGAGCATTTTCATATTTTTTTTCCCCCTTCTTCTCCGCCTTGAACAAAACAAGACCATATTCACAAAGGTGAATAGAAAAGAACTGTTGCAGATATTCCTACAGTATCGGGATTTTCTGGCTCCAGGACGAGCGTGATAATCCCAAGACAACTGGTGCTTTGGAAGCCCGCAGTGCGACGCAACAGTGCCCCAGATATTGGCTGATCGGATAGAGGAGAAGCATTGTCCTTGTAATATCCGTTCTCAAGCCGATCATTATCAGTCTTCTAACGCCGCCAATCTTTCATTTTACCTCTTCCCTGTGACGGGGCTTTCCAACCTCTTTCCTTTCTTATTTATTTTTTTTTACCCTTTTCCTTTTCTCTTCCTGCGTTTCATGTTAATGCGCCGCATCAGTCGGACGCTGTGAGCAGGCCTTTTTGAAATTTATTTTTTCCCCTTCAAGCCAAAATTGCAATCTAGACGAAGAAAAAAAAAATTGAAAAAAATTAAAAGAGTGTGAGACCGAAACGTGCTATAGTTGAATCGAATTATAGCACTTGTCCCATCATCCTCCGCGTTAATTTGTGCGTTCTTTGTTGTCCTCTAGCAGAGACATCGGACTCGTCTTGACAGTCACTTGCTGGGCTTGTGTATGTCAGTCGACACTTTTCGCAATCCGATTATTATAAAACTTTCGGTTCATCGTTGAGTCGTTACCGACAGTCACTCTGTTTCTGAACCATAGAAGTCAGTTGCTTTATTCTAAAGGTTAAGAGAATTGGCGCAACTGAAGCCAACGGAAGGTATACATAGCTAGATTCATTGGAGTGATAGCTCAATCATCGAGAACCTGTAAGTTCTTGCAACCTAGCCCATCCACATTCATAGTACGAGGAACAGAGATTAGACAAGCTCCTTCACATCTGTCGAGAGCTCACTGCCAGTCCATGATAGTGGCTGACTTCACGGAGTGGTCCAGGTGTCTTTCTTCCAAAGAAGATAATTACCAAAGGTTGGTAAGAGTGAATGAGACTGTCTAGAAATGAAGGAATATTTATCTGAGACACGAATTCACAGTTACCCCACTTTCGCGCCAAAGTACCTCCGGAAACCCCGTGTTACAGACAAGACTGGAAAGAGCCACCCGGGCAAATAAGACAAACCCTCAATGGCCACGGCTACGCCAGGACCCCGGACTCCGGGACACAACGATCCTTTCACTGATAATTCTGCCGTCACCGAGAACGGTACTAGTGTGCCCAAAGATCAACGCAGAAACTCTTCCCTAGGCTTTCTCCGTCGTTCCAAATCCACCGAACCTCTCGGTGACAGGAAGCTGTCCGGGAGCAAAAGCAAGAAGAACCCCAAGGCTCAAGTGATGGACGAAGAACTCCGGCGCCAACAGGAATCAATGCCAAAGCACGCCCCCCGTTTGCCCGACCTTTCCCCTGCTCCTATTTTGGAGAGTTTTGGGGGCGAGGGAAATCACGAAAACGTTGCTGCGCCTTCGGTCAACGCCTCATCGCTACAACAACAACATTCCTCCCGCAACTCCATGAGCACGGAATACGATCCTTACGCACGTACAGAGAGCATGACACACCGTGGCCGATACAGCTATGCCAGTAGCGCCGTCAGCGCCGTCAACAATCCGCGTAGGCTGCGTCGCCGCAAGGACCCTACCCCCTATAAGTAAGTTCAATTCAATGGATTCAATTAGAAGTCACATGCTCACCTATCCACCCAGTGTTCTTGTAATTGGTGCACGAAACTCTGGGAAGACTTCGTTCCTCAACTTCCTCAGAAACTCGCTCGCGATGCCTTCCCACAAACATCCCTCCCGTCCTGTCGAGGAAATGGAATACCAAGGCCGCCATTCTTCTGCCAACCAAGGGTACACTTCGCATTATCTTGAAACGGAGATTGACGGCGAGCGTGTCGGGCTTACCTTATGGGATTCCCAGGGATTCGATAGGAACATAGTCGACATTCAGCTGCGTGGCGTGACCGGATTCCTGGAGAGCAAATTCGAAGAGACCCTGAGCGAGGAGATGAAGGTTATTCGCTCACCCGGTGTGCGCGATACTCATATCCACTGTACATTCCTACTCCTTGATCCTGTTCGCCTGGATCAGAACATTGCTGCTGCGGAACAAGCCGCGCAAGGAAACCTCAAAGTCTCCGACTCACCAGTCATTGGTGTTTTGGACGAGAGCATGGATTTGCAAGTCCTGCGCGCTGTGCTGGGAAAGACCACTGTGGTTCCTGTCATTAGTAAGGCTGACACAATCACCGCAGCGCATATGTCGTACTTGAAAAAGGCCGTCTGGGACAGCTTAAAGAAGGCCAACATTGATCCATTGGAAATTCTGACCCTGGAGGACCAGGAGGAATATACTTCTTCCGAGAGTGCCGATGAAGATGACGATTCAGAAGGAGCCGAAGATGCGCAGAACAGTGTCCCGAGCTCGCCATCCTCGAGAAGCCAGGGATCGGCAACACAGTCGCCTCCTCCAATCGTACCATTCTCTACATTATCGCCTGATCCGCACTCACTGGCGGCTGGGGAAGAACCTGTTGGGCGTAAATTTCCTTGGGGTTTCGCTGATCCGTACGACCCTGAGCATTGTGACTTTGTGAAACTCAAAGAGTCTGTTTTCAGCGACTGGCGCACCGAACTGCGGGAGGCCAGCCGAGTGGTGTGGTATGAACGGTGGAGAACCAGCCGTCTGAACCGGAAGACTCCCATTTCTGCCGCCTCTACCCCTTCTAAGAAAGTCTACGGCGGAAGGCTGGGCCCCCTTGACCAAGGGCCTCGCATGCGATAGTGATTTTATGAGTCACCATCTGTCAATCGCAAGCCCTCTCACCTAGCGTACACTTGTATGCGCCCGAAGCCTTGCTAGCAGTCGGGTGATCCAGAGTCCTGAGTAATGTCTGCAATGCAGGCCTGGTCCCACCCGAGAGACGACTGTTAGTGGTGCGTATCTGTGTGCAAGGGCCTCCGAATTTTTTCTTGCGTTTTCACTTCTTTCATTCCTTTTCTCAGTATCTTTCTTGAACGAGGGACGACCCAGAGCTCAGTGTGGAACACCTTTAGACAGATCTAATGACCGTTGACCTAGGGACAAGCTAGAGGTGCCCTAGTTTTTGTCCGAAGGATTCCAGAAAAGGGATGCGGGCCGTTCGCGGCCAAACATCGCTTTACTATGTCCAAATTGTGAAATCACTCGCCTTGGGTACAGTTTCGTTTATTTCCATCTGCCTTCACAGCATACTTCACCGAAGCGGGTTGATTTACTTTCATGATAGTCCAAATGTGTGGCCCTCTGTTGACTCTCCTTATACCACTTTATGTTCTTACTGATATTACCCCTGATGTTTTCCACGCCTTGCTTCAGAGCACCTGACCTGACTCACGGCTATTTCATTTCTTACCTCTATTGTGTTTTCTTAACCTTTGATGTCCCTGTTTACACTTTTTGTGTTTTTAACCTCTAACCCTGTAATTTCATATGGCAATCAGATCCGGTATTGACCTTAGTTACCACCTTTGTTTGACACACCTTGGGGGGGGGGGATTACTGGTGGATGGCGGGGATGCAGTATTTAAGAATGAACATTTTTAACTTCACAGGAATTTCGCTTGGGTTTGTCATTGTTAGTCGGTATTCGTGTTCGTCTGAATTGTGAAAGATTGTTGGATGTCGGACGAAATGGTAGCTAGCAGTCACAGATAATAAGTAGTGAGGAGCATTCGGGTTCACCGATTGGCAAGCTTACGCATATCTATCCTGACCCTTTTACCTCCTAGCGCCAGTCTTGAGACCTCGAAAGCCAATCACCGGTTATGTCGGAGGCGGAAAGGCCGAGAGGAAGGTTCGGACTCGAGGGCGATTCGCCCGTAGCTGAGCTGTGAAAGATACGAGACGCTAAAGATGAAGGGAGGGGCATTTGGTTCTTTGGTTCCCGGGCCACGGTGGTGTGGAGAAGAATCCTGTCATTCGTTCGAATTGACCACACACTGGCACCCAGTTCATTTCTAATTCCCGTCAGCTTTCATCCCATGCAGTAGTTCCATGCGGCTCCCAAGCAGCGGTAAGGATTATTTAAATTAATCCCATTGATTTGATCCTGGATAATGCGAATATCATGCATATTAATTCGGGACTTTGAAAGCTCGCTGGCCAGATTTATGACAAATTTCCATCCTGCTTGGTGCCAAGCGGAAGGAGACCCTGTGCGATAGATGAAACAACGCACTGTCATTTCCACCTGAGCTTTGACACGCTTCCGATGATCACTACTACTATTATGGAGTAAATATGATCCTCCGGAATTATGCTTCAGCCTCGGCCACAAAACTAAAAATACGGTAGTGGAGTTTGCCTGGTGACTTCTTACTTCTTCGCACACTCTCCGCTTTTCTGTTTGTTTTATTTTTTGTTTTATTTTTTATTTTTATTTTTTTTTGATTTTCTTTTCTTGTTTACCTTTTTCTATCTGAATAGCTTCTTTCAGTTGTTCCATCTTGAATATTGCAGTATTGCAGTGTTATGCGCCATTGATCGATTCGGCTGTGAAGACAATTTAGGTACTCTCGAGTTGTTGCCAAGATTAAAGCGTCGTTACTTTTGGGTTTGTCATTTCCTGCGGTCGCTGGCTCTATTTACTACGTTTACCCATGTCTCTCAAGGTCGACGACCCACGGTCGCGTGGCCGTTCCAAATCTCCCGGCGGACGCTCCCGCCATCGTTCCAGATCGCGCGTTTCCACCGGTCCGGGGACACATTTATTGTCTGAACCTGCAGATGAGTACCTTCGACCGAGATCAAGAAGTAGAGGAGCTAGTCCTCTTCGTGTGTATGGGAACGGTTCCCGCCACCGCCCCTCTAAATCGGATACAGATCGTGATGCCTATCTGCGCGCCGAGCGCGATCGCGATCACCTCTACCATTCGGACACCGGGGAGAGCAAAGGTCCGAAGCGCGATAAACGGGACTATACACGGTCCCCAAACCTTCGCCCGTCGCGCTATGATGTCCCTTCGGATGATGAATACCTGAATTCGGACGACGAGGCGCTTGCTTATGGGGATATCCCGGGAGGGCTGGAGCGCGGCTATTATGGGTATACTAGCTCTCCCCGATCGTCATCTTCGCGCGTAGGAAACACCATGATGACAGGGGCGCTTAATGGGGATGCTCGTTCCCGCCATGGCAGATCGCGCGATAGCGATGGCTTTAACCAGGCAGAACCGGGTAGTCATCCAAGCTATGCTCGACCGGACCCGTTCAAGTACGCCACTCCTCGGAATTATCCCCCCACCCAACCAGGCCGTACTGGTCCTTCCACATCCACGAATGAATGGGCACCGATTCCTGAGTGTGAGCGACCGGGGTTCGTGCCGCCTTCGTCGCAAGCAGAGAGAGAATACATACCCGGCGCATTCCCGCAGCCTGGAAGAACACAATCCGAAAGACCGGTTACAAGTGGCGCTCCCACATTCTCAGTGCCCCAGTATATGAATCTGGAGGCACATTCAAATCCGTATGCCGCCTGGAGCGGTCTCCCGATCTCTATGCCTACCGGTCATGCGTATGCTTCTTCAGTTAACCCTCCGGCCTACGACCGTCCGCCGCCAAGCGATACAAACGTCCAGACGCCATATGCCAACCTCCCCGCTTTCCAATACGCGCAAATCGACCCCAAGGTTAAATATGGCTCCAAAGGCTCATCGGCGAAACCTGTCGCGTATTCGGCGGCGCCTCAGTACTCGAAACGCAGCGATGCAAACAAGAATGAGCCAGGGAAGTACACAAATATCAGCTACTCTGCAGCTCCGCAATTCTCCTTGAAAATACCCACCGGTCGTGCGGAAAGCGAGCAGCAGTATGTTGAGATCAAACCGGCGGAACGTCCTGTAACTCGCCCCGCTAGCGATTCCGTGTCATCGGGTAATAATTTGTCGGTCGGGACGCTTGACCCCGGTTTCCGACCGGCTAGTCCAATGCTAGAACCGTATAAGGGTACATATCAAAGTATCTCCCCCATGCCGTCCCCGATGTTTGTACCCTCCAAGCGTGATGACGATGTGTCAGACGTCGAGCCATTGGATACGGGCTCTGATACTAGTGGGCATAAAAAGAATCGAAGGAAGAAGTCAAAGGACTCAAAGGAATTGAAGGAACCGAAGGATGATCGCTCCAAGAGGGACAGTAGTCGTGTCAGACATGAACAGGAGGAGTCCCAGGAGCAAGCTTTGGTCTTGATCTCGCCAAGCGCTACAAAGAAAAAGGTGACGTTCTACGACCCTGAGCCGGACGTAATAGCTATGAAGGACGCCATGTCGCATATCCGCGGCGTTGACAACAAGGTGTTCATCCGCGTGCTGCCCAATTTGACCGGCGATGAGGTTCTGGACCTACGTGCGGAATACAAGAAGCATGTGAAGGTGCATGGGAAAGGTATCAACCTTGCCAAGCATATCCGGTCGAAACTGGGCAACAGTGCATTTGGCAAAGTTTGCTATGCGACAGCGATGGGCCGCTGGGAATCTGAGGCATTCTGGGCCAACTGCTATTACCAGGCGAGCACATCCCGGCGGGAACTGCTCATCGAATCACTCTTCGGCCGGAGTAATAGTGAGATCCGTGCGATTAAGGAATGTTTTCGAGACTCGCGGTATCAGCATAGCCTAGAGAAATGCATGAAGACTGAGCTGAAGGCGGACAAGTTTCGAACAGCAGTGCTGCTAGCTCTGGAGGAAACCCGGCAAAGCGAGCGGGAGCCGATCGACCCGATCATGGTCGAACGGGATGTGCATGAGCTGCATAAAGCTTTAATGTCCCGGCATGGGGGCGAGACGGCGATGATCTACATCATTGTTCGCCGCAGCGACTCTCATTTGTGGGAGGTTCTGCAGGCGTATGAAGAAATCTACCGTCAGAACTTTGCTCGTGCTATGATAGCCAAGTCACAAAACCTTGTGGTGAGTCTTGCCTTTTGAGAAGCTCTGTTTCTTTTTTCTTTTTCTTTTTGTTTTCTGGGTACTGACCGTAGAATTAGGGGGAGACACTTGCGCATATCCTCAACGGGGTCATCAACCGACCTATGCGTGATGCTCTTCTGCTACACCAGGCGCTTCGAGAGTCGCGTTCTGGTAAGGAGCGGTCGGAGTTGTTGATCTCTCGTTTGGTCCGGTTGCATTGGGAACCCCGCCATCTGGAGCGGGTGAAGAGCGAATTCCGGCGACGATACGGTGAGCGACTCGAGGAGGCGATTGCGGAGGAGGTGTTGCCCACTAATGGAGGGAGCGAATGGGGGGAGTTTTGCATTGAGTTGGCCCGTAGCTCCAAGGCACTTTCTAAGAGAGTGTAACTGAGTCCGACCAGGATGTAAATTGTCTTTGTTCATGCCTTGATTTGCTGTTGCTGTTATGACGTGATGATTTATGACTGTTGATTATGTTTACGCTGATGTATGTAGTAGTATGGATAGATGAACTACAGTTTTGTGCAATGAGCTACCAGATTAAGAGAGGGGGAAAGAAAGAGAGGAAAAGAAACTAAAAAGGGTTGGGAAGAAGCAGCGGGAAAAGGCATTATCTCGAGCCCTAAGATGTGTTCAGATAACCTATAGTGATCTGAATTGATCATGATTGTGACACACTCGACCTCTAGACCTATGGCTTTGTTGTAGAGACTCTTCAAGTTGAAGTAAGTGCGTATTCTATGGTAGTATTGTCCAGCAAATTCGTAGGAAATACACAAGAAGTTAACAGGCATAGAATAAAGACTTTTGGTTACTCAAAAGATTGGCAGATAACTCAAAGTCTATGATTAATAAACTAGATTCTGACGTGGAGGTCTATTCAGCCACAAAAGTCACGATGGTTGTGTACCTGCGGCAGAAGACGGATCATGTGGGGTGTGGAAAGCAATATACCAGTGGGAAGAGGGGAGAAAAAATGGGAAAAAAAGCAAAGAGTTGCACTGCATATAGTAGAAAATTGATTAAATCCCTCTCACCTGATGGCATCACAACTGTCGGTCACAAGGAATAACTAATGCACCCATTTCATTAATTCAAGTTATGTATGATGATGGTTGTTGAGAAAAAAAAAAAAAAAAAAAGAAAAGAAAAAGTCTCTTGAAGAAAGTATGGGGACTCGCCTCAGGCCCCTGTGTTTGATCGTTTCGCATTTCAAACAAACCAGTCAATCTTTCTCTCTCCTGTTCTCTTTCCCTCACTTGACTCCTCTCCTACTTTTCCCTTCAACCTCCCCCTTTTTACTTTCTTTTTTTACCCCCTCGGCTCCGTACATGCAGTGATCCTGCAGCACACCATCTATTATTAGTCCGATTGAAATGAGTCCCCTCATTCTCGCTTCCACTGTATCCCTCAAGGTATTCTTATAATGATATCGTTAATCTCTTTGTCTTCTCCACCGAGGTAAGTCATATGCTTTCTCCCCCTCTTCTCTTCAGATCATTGCTGAGCACTAAACTTCCGTCTACCCCATAGTCATCAGCCACTAGTGTTTCTTGGTCCTCGACTTGTTTGCTCAGGTGGATCTGGCAACCAATACTATCATGGCTTAGTGTCGGTGCCTTTCATCAGATCGTCCCTCGTTCCAGACCGCACTTGGCTGAGAGTGGTCAATGTAGATTGACTAACTATAAGGTACATATCCGGTTTACCCTTGCATTGTAATATCCGATCATTCTCCCACCCATTTATTGTTTACCCCCATTGGAATGCACCATTTGCTCGGACAGACGGCCCAAGACCGCATGGGTCTCTCCGCAGAGACATTGACAGGTCAGGCGATGCGACGGGGACATTTTCCATCATGCGTGGCTCCATTCCATATTTTATTCTAGACCGCAATGCATCTTACTAAACCGTCTAAATCGACCTAGTCTCTCCTTAATCCCTTTCTCTCCCCTCGTTATGCAGGCTCGACCAACTATATAAGTGTGCCTGGCATTCCGCTCCCCATCCCGGAGGCCCACACTTGGCCTGACACGTTTTGGTGAACTCCGATCTCGTTCTCCAGGTTGTACACACGATATTACACACAACCTATATAAAAGGAGAATGCACGGTAATTGAGTGTCAATTGCCCTAACCACAATGCATTTTTCATTTTGTTTCCTAGTGACCTTCTTGGTCTCGTATGTTGGGGCTGCTTCCACATTCTCACCCGCCAGACCCCCTGCAATTCCCTTGGCCGTCAAATCGCCGTATCTGAGCGTATGGTTGGGTGCAGGCTCGGATGGTGGCAATGGCGGATACTTGGCCGGTCAATGGCCTACCTTTTGGCCGTGAGTCATTTTTGTTAAGTTCAAACGGAAATATTCACCGTGATAGCTGACCGGGTTTCATCGTTGTAGCGGCCAGATAAGTGCCTGGGCTGGTATGATTCGCGTGGATGGTACTGTACACACATGGATGGGCCTACCGGGCACCAACACCGTTGAGCAAGTGGCATATGAATACACTTCAACCCATAGCATCTTCAGAATGCGAGTGGGAAGCATGGTCGAGATGAATGTAACATTCCTCTCTCCAGTCACTCCTCACGATCTCCGGAGGCAATCGCTCGTGTTCTCTTATCTCGATGTAGAGGTTGCATCTCTTGATGGCAGACCCCATAACGTACAGTTGTACGCTGATATCACAGCTGGTATTTGGTTATGATCTTGCATGGCGTGAGCAGTCGCTGATCCAAGTGAATAGAATGGGTGTCGGGAGACAGGAATGCCATCGCCCAATGGGACTATGGTGTGACAAAGGGAGATGTGGCATACCATAAGATCTACCGGCAAACACAACTTCTTTTCTCAGAAGATGGTGACCAGGCAGAATGGGGAGAATGGTACTGGGGCACTGATAATGAGAAGGGCTTAACGTATCAGGCGGGAGCGGACGTTGATGTTCGGGGTGCTTTCACAAAGAACGGAACTCTGGCGAACTCCAAAGATGATAACTACCGGGCCATCTCGTCGAAGTGGCCCGTGTTTGGATTCGCGCGCGACCTTGGCTCGGTGAGCTCGACTGCAAATGTCCTGTTCTCCGTTGGCCTGGCACAGGATAGCGCTATTCAGTACACCGGCAAGGTTTCAGGAACAACCGCTGAGCCTTCACTCTGGAAAAGTTACTTTAGTTCTGGGACTGATGCTGTGAGTTACATTGGGGCTTACTCAAACGTACTTCAAACTAATTGGGGATACAGCTCGACTTTTTCCACCATGACCATGATGTGTCCAGCAGGCTTTCGCGAGAGCTGGATCGCCAAATAGAAAAGGACTCGATTGCTGCAGGAGGTCAAGATTACATGACGATTACCACGCTCACAGTTCGTCAAGCTTTTGGTGCAGTGCAATTGTGCGGTACATCGGAGGATCCCTATATTTTCATGAAGGAAATCTCCTCCAATGGCAATATGAACACAGTCGATGTCATCTTCCCAGCCCACCCGATCTTCCTGTACACGAACCCAGAATTCCTGAAGCTGTTGCTGAAGCCGATATTTGAGATCCAGGAGAATGGCAAGTATCCTAATTCATATGCGATACATGACATTGGTGCCCATTACCCCAATGCAACCGGACATCCCGACGGGAAAGACGAGGCAATGCCACTTGAGGAGTGTGGAAATATGGTTATCATGGCTCTTGCGTACGCCATGCATGCAAAGGATGACGCCTACCTCTCGCAGCACTACGGTATCCTTAGCAAGTGGACGACGTATCTGGTGCAAGATGCAATCTACCCAGCGCATCAGATTTCAACTGACGACTTTGCTGGTCCTTTGGCGTAAGCGATAATCAAACAGGAGTGGGTCGCTGTGCTAATCAGAGTATAGAAACCAAACCAATCTGGCATTGAAGGGGATCATTGGCATCGAGGCCATGGCTGCAATCGACAGCAGGACTGGTCATGAACAGAGCGCTTCCAATAACTCACGTATTGCCCATGATTATATCAACAGATGGCAGACTTTGGGTGTGGCCCAGAATGCAAGACCGCCGCACACGACGCTGTCGTATGGATCTAACGACTCACATGGTTCGTGGAATTAAAGAGAATTGTTGACAGCGCTGACTGCTACAGGCCTCCTGTATAATCTCTATGCGGACCGTGAGCTGCGTTTGAACTTGGTCCCGGACTCCGTCTATGACATGCAGAGTACCTTCTATCCAACCGTCAAGGCAAAATACGGGGTACCGCTTGACACTCGGCACCAGTACACCAAGAGTAATGCCTCTATCTCATATAAAGAATGCAGCTGCTGACGTTTGCTAGCTGATTGGGAGCTATTTGCTGCCGCGGTTGCATCCACCAGTACCCGAGAGATGTTCCATTCTCTCATTGTGACCTGGATAAACGAGACCCCTACTAACCGGGCGTTTACTGATTTGTATGAGACGGTATCTGGAAAGTAAGTCGTTACTTTACTGCTGGTACTGGTTCATTGCTGACGTTGTAGTTACCCGAGCGGTATCACCTTCATCGCCCGGCCGGTCATGGGAGGCGCTTTCGCGTTGATGATTCTTGACTAGTGATCTCTAGTTGAGTCTGGGACTTTCGTCCTACTACAGGTCTATTCTTATGCCATATGGCCAGATTGTCTATTAAGTTCATATATAGTGCCGTGGGCTGCAAATACAACTGTTATGTTCTGATGAGTATAAACTGTATAAGCTGATAGCAAGCGTAATCTACTCTAGCACTATCAAGTTATATCGGTCTTGCCTCAGCTCAGTGAGCATGATCTACAAGTCGTGAGGGACTTCGTCCGACACAGCGTCAATCTCCCCGTCCCAAGAATCAAAGGCCCGGATAAGGTCTGAAAATTAGCACTGCAGGACGATAGAATGAGCGAAAGAGACATACCGTAATAAAGAGCCATAGCCTCGAGATGCACATCAATCGCGACCCTTTCATCGACCGTATGAATGTTCAAGACACCGCCCGCGCGAGACGGACTCCACCTGTAGATGTTTCTGGACAGACTCCAGTAGAACCTGGTGTCCGTATTCCCAGTCATGATATCCCCGCCCACGACGACGGTCTTACCCTTGAGACTGGGGACGGACTCAAAAACGGATCTAGTGACGCCCGCAAAACGCGTCCAAACTTTATCCTTGCCTGTTTCCGTAGGACTCACCGGCGCAGGGGAAAGGGCACCGCTGAGGGTCGAGATAGTAAGATGGTTCTGCTTCCCTTCATCCTTTCCATCTTCAGGAAAAGCAGATAGGCTTATATTATGCTTCTGCACGATGGGCGTAATGATCCTAACCGCGCGAGACGTGACATCCTCAGGCGTTTGATGCAGAGCGATCCGATAATTGACCAAGGCGGAGATATGTTCTGGCAACGCATTCGACTTCACACCTCCATTGAAGATATCCGCCGCCTGCGACGTCTGCAGAATAAACCGGAACTTGTCACCTCTCGACCGGGCCAACTGCTCCGCCGTGGACAACTGATCCGTCGAAGACAGTGCATGCGCAAGCCACGGCTCGACACTCTCCGGCGAATGTCTAACCTGGCACTCCAGCTTCCGGCGCGAAGGATGCCCGCTCCCAAGCTTAGGGGCGAACAGCTCCTCTTTTTCAAGGGCGAAGATAATCTCCGACAGAATCCCGATCCCGGTATGCGGCGGCGGAATCGAACTATGGCCCCCAGGCACAGACAGGTCAAACACAAGATCAATACTTCCTTTTTCACCTACACCAGGCAACGCATACACAACCCCATCGTCACCAGGTAACGACTCAAGGCCCATCCCGCCCTCGTCCAGGACAAACTCGAAGCTATGCTTCCCGTACACACTCTCCAGATACGTCGCGATAGACCCTGCGCCCAGGAACCCGTGCGACTCCTCGTCGAACCCGAATGCCAGTACCACCGTCCTCTCCGGCGTCCAGTCCTGCGCCAATAGATCCTCGATCACGGAGAGTAATCCGATCACCACGTTCTTGCAGTCGCTTGACCCCCGGCCCCACAGCCATTCCCCATCGAAGTGGCCTTTGAACGGGGGATGCGTCCAATCACTCGCATCGTTGATGGGAACGACATCTTGGTGCCCTGTCAGGAGGATCGGTTTCAGGGCCTGGTTGGATCCGTGGAGAGTGTAGACCAGGCCTAGCCGGTTCACAGTTGTGAGGTTTGCTATGTCGTGTCTGTTCTTCTAGTATCAGTACTGTGTAAATATATTCTGTAAGAGGGACATACGTAATCGGAAATAGCCGTTTAAGTAGGCTGTGAAAATCCAGAAACGGGGCAAACGCCTCGTCATACGGATCTTTCATGTAATCCGTTACCTGGGTGGGGATTTGCACGGCCTTGGACAGTCTTTCGGCTTGCTGAGACCGAATTGAGGGATTCTCCACGAAGCGGAGACTGGATTGGAGGGTATCATGGGGGGTGATCTTTGGAGCGAGCGGGCAGATGCCGTTCACCTTGAAGTTGTTATTGTTATTGTTAGACCAGAGGACGCTAGCTGTCGCCGGGGAAGATAGGGCTAGGAGGGGGAGGATTCGCATTTTTATTTTATTTTCAATTGTCAAGGCTAAATTGAAGTATACTTTCTTAAGATATATTTAATTTATGCTTCTACAAGGGAAAGGTGAGGAAGTGAGGAATTATCTATTATCAGTCTTATCTGTCGTGATTCGTGTCTGCGGTGTCGTTATCTTCTCCGCATACTAGTATACTCTAGTATACTCTAGGGTCCGGATAGGATGTGTTATTGGTGGGTGAAATGGTGCAATTGTCGGGTGTAGCCGCTTCTTTATTAAGAGGATTTGTCCATTTACGGTGTAGCAATTGAATGCTTATTATGAAGATTAACTAGGGTCTATCATTACCTAATTGATTGGTGGGTATGTGAGGTTAATTGCCACATTGACCCTGTCCTGTAAGGAGTCTTTTTTTTGGAATAATCTGACATTCCATGACAGTATGTAGAATTTATTCAATTCAGTTCTGAATGATGGGTTTAAGTGGGTGAGTACTTTTGTTTGTTTCAGTTAAAGTATAACTATCTATTTTACTCCTTAAGTGTACTAAGATGAGTGTAAGAGCTAAGAATGAGTAAGACAGGGCTGTGCCCGTCCCGTGATACGATTCCTTGAATATCATATCTTTACGTCTACAAAACCTATTCTACAATGACGTCTATCCTCAGAATACTCCGTACAATGTACAGGAAGTTACAAAGAAAATCAATAGTCACTCGCGTGGTGGTCTCAGAAAGCAATAGTCACGCCGATCTCTTACATCATGAAAAAAAAAAAAAAACAAAAGGAAAATCCCGACGTCAAGTCGTTCATCCCCAAGTGGGGTCGACCTTAAGCGATACGAACCAGTCCTAAACCAAGAAAAGGGATTGGCTGATTCGGTTTCAGTTTAGGATCAGAGCGAACCACTTATCGAACATTTCCCGAACGTATCCTCAGTTCCCGAATATTTTAAAATATAAAAAGTCGACCACTTGAACGGATCATCAGATCGGCATTCTGTTGCCGTTTCAGTTCTGATTTTTGCGTCAACTGTTCATCCAAGGGGCATTGTTCTGTTGACCAAGGGATTCACTTATTTTTATACTAGCCATGCCCGTTCTTTCAGTCTTTCTTTTCTTTCAGTCTTAATCTATTTCACTCTTTTTTGTTTTTTCTTATATTTATTCTACATTCCTTAACAAATCAGCCGCGCTGATAAAAACCACACACCAATCCATTCAAAACAACTTATAAAAAAAAAATGTCCAAAATGTTCATTATAATCACCCTCCTCTCAGCAATCGCAGTCTCCGCCCTCTCAGACACAAACACATCCTGCTACACCGACATCGGCAATCTCAAGTCCGCCGGAACCAGCCCATTCCAGTCCCTAGGAATGTGCGAAACCACCTGCCAAAAGGCGCAGAAAGCTGTCGCCGCAGTCCAAGGTACCGAGTGCTATTGCGGCGACAAGCTGCCTTCCTTGGACGCGCAGGTCTCTATCAAGGAATGCGATACGGCGTGTCCTGGGTTTCCGAATGAGAAGTGTATGTCCCGACTTATTTACTTACTTATTTACTTGTTGTTTATTTATTGATCTATTGATCTATTGTTTGTTATTGTTTGAAATATGCTAACCAATAAAGGCGGCGGCTCTTCAACCTGGACATTCCTCTCCGGTTCACACCCCGAACACGAAACAGGCATCGTAACAGCCGACCACTCCGACTACGCCTCTCTCAGTGTCAACCCGACAATGGTGCAGACCGGTTCCGTCGCGACGGGCACGAATCCCCCGTCTTCTACCATCCCGAGTAGTATATTGACTGCGCCGTCGGCGGAGGCGTACCCCAACCATCCGAATGTCGCTTCTTCGTCCCTGGCTGTGTCGGCTTCGGTGTCCCCTTCTGCTTCTTCGGCTGCTTCGGCTTCGGCTTCTAGTTCTGTGACGGCTGATAGTGGGGTTTCCTCTGTGAATGCGCCTGGGTTTGTGTCGTTGGTGGGTATTGTTGGTCTTTTGGGGGCGGTTTTCTAGGTTGATTGGAGATAGACTGATCGCTGGCGATTATATTGCGGTAGTGTATTACTAGTACTGTACATACCTGTCCTCTCGCTAATCTATTGTTGAACAATCATTAAACTTGTAGATGGATCTGAAACTGAAATAAACATGAATAAGATTAAAGTAAGGGGTATATCACTACGCCAACAGAACGCCACTGAACTGGAAATAAACTACTTGCGCAATCCACCCCTTTGCTCGGGCGGCACGGTAATGCCCTTTCGCTCGAGCATGGCGTAGTCCTTCTGCTTCATGGTCACGTATTCAAAATACCGGGGAAGAGGCTTGCGGTCTCTGTTTACGTTAGTGACAGGTGTTGAGAAGGAGAAAAGGGCATACCTCAAAAATCCGATCTTCAGATTCCGCGCCCGGTCTTTGAGTTGCACTTGGTTGCGGCCCTCGATGCGAGTCTCGCCGTCCCGCATGGCCTGCGCTTCATTCTGCCGCTCGATCTTGCACCAGTTGCTCCCCTTGCCTCCCAGACCCACTTCTTCAATTAACCGGATCAACCGCCTATCTTCGGACGGCGTCCATCGCACTGTCGACTTTGTTGATGTGACGTTATGCGTTGCGCTCGATGAAACCGGGACCGAAGCTGTGTCACGCGTGGCTTCTGCCTCGGGGACAGCGCCGCCACGCGCCTCTTCTTGCAGTCCGTCTTGTAGCTGAGCGGCGGGCTCATCTTCCGCATTTTCTCGTCTCTGGCGTTTGCCCAAGGGCTGGTCGGGTTTGGCGGCGCGTCTGCGTGCGACGTCTACGGGGCGCGCGTCGGATTGAAAAGGGTCCTCGTCGCTTGATTGTTCTTCAGAATTACGGCGTCTTCGTTTCTTGGACTGACGATATCGACGTCGCCGCTCGGCGCTCTGCGGGTCCTGTTCCTGGCTGATTGGGGAGACCCGCGATGCATCCTCTTGGCGGTCGATGAATGCTACTCGGGCGGTCTTCCCCGGCGCCTTGTCGGATTTTGACGCGTGGCCGCGTTGAATTGCGTTTAGGATCTCCTCACTCGACTTGGCCAGATCTAGGGTAGTGTTGGCTTGGGTAGAATCTTCCTCATGGTTCGATTGGTGGCCCTCAGAGCTCCTCGAGTTGCTTGAGCTCTGGCGACGCCTCTCGCGCGCAGCCCCGCTTGGGGTAGGGCTTTGCGGTTCGCGGCGCGGATGCCGAGTAAATCTCGTCATCACCGGACTGCGCGATTTCTCCAATTGTGTGCGTTCCCCGACGAAGAGCTCGTCACTGACAAATGTCATGTCCTGTTCGTCGTGGGACAGAATCGGACTGGCCTCACGGGTGACTGGTATCTCGCGAGGGCTCTCTGGAGCGGGCTCTGGAGCGGGCTGTTGAAGGGATGCGGGTAGCGTCCGGCGGCGATGGGATTCAGAATCGTCGTTCTCGCGCTGAAACGTCTGCCTTTCAATGATCTCCGACTGGCGACGGGGCTGCGATTTGTCTGCAGGCACGCGCGATTGCTGTTGCCTCTGGACCAGGCGGTCAATGGATTTGGCGTTCAGAAAAGACCTGGACCAATTAGCTACTGAGAGCGAAAGTGAATTGAGAAACTCACGGCTTGCCAGACTTCCTCCGTGCCGTAGGTTCTATGATGGATGGCGTGTCCGTCCGAGTTTCCGGAAGGTCACCGTCGTCTCGCCGGTTATCGGAAGGAGCCACCGTACCCCTTTCACCTCTGGTCTCTGTGCGCCTCGGTGTGAGCCCTGAGGCGTTTGCGCTGCCTAAGCTGACGCGACTGCTCTCTTGCGCTTCTGCAATGAGGTCATGCCGTTTAATATCTTCGGCATTCTGCTGGCGATCCAAGTCCTGGTCGATCTCTGCACACCGCTTCCGAAGCCAGCTCGCGGTTCGCAGCACGAGGCTTTTCCAGCGATAAGTGCTTTTAAGCTCTTCGATGTCAAAATACCCGTCCTCATCCTCTGGCAGCAGGACCCGTAGGTAATTGTAGCGATCATACGCTGCTTCTCTGAAACGCGCAGGAAGATACCTGTCTGTGCCTCCGAATGCGTCGAGGCCAAATCCACGTAACGGGGCATCGCTGGCCTCGAAATTTTCATCCGCAGGCACGTCCAAGAAGAAACTATCCCGCAGAATGGCATGAGGATCGAATCCATGACCATGCTGGAGGTCCTCTAGTCGGATGATGATGGCATGGGTACGAAGCTCCAAGGCCAGTTCGAACGTATCCTTTTCAAGGGAGCTCTTGCCAACGGAGTACCTCTGCCCGTGGCGTGTGAGATCGCTCATAAAGGCCGACGGGAAAAGCCTTTCTGCATCTTTGATTGCCTTCTTGGACGCGCTGGAATTGCCGTTGATCAGAAGCACCTCGAGTGCAAGACGAGCACAGTTGGCCTGGTGGAGAACAGGCTCAGGGCTCCAGCGTTCGATATCGCCATCCTTGTTCTGCAGCAGAGACAAGATGGACTCGGATGTGCGGGTGACGTCGATATAGGTCTTACCGCCGAAATCCTTGATCTCACTCAGCAGTTTGGATTTAAAGCGAGCGAGTCGCCTGCTTTGCGTGGTGGTCGGGTCGGCATGTCGCTTTGCCTTGTTCACAATGGTGACGGGGTCGTCAGAGTTCAGCACTAGGAACTCTAGTGTGTTCTTCGCGGCTCGCTCCAAGTCTGGAAGAGCATCGAGCATCATCTCGGGGTACAGATCATTCTCCGGCTCTGAGGGGAGAATCGTGGTACCGGACATGTTGTAAGCATCTTCCGGAGACTCAGGAATTACCTGAGCGGTAGATTTCCGTGGTGATTCTTCGACCACGACATCAAGGCCTATGAATATGAGTTGCTGACCATAAAGGAACCGAGTACATTATACACAAGACCGCTCAACATCCCCAAGCAACAGTCACGCAGCACGCCCCACATATAAACAACAAGGCAGAATAAACATAATACAACACTAGTAAACACTTACTCAAACTTCCCTTACTCTGCGCCGCCTTCTTGAGCTTCCCCAGAGACGACCTCCCAGGGGCATCCTTCTGCCTAGACTCCAACTCCCGACTCTGGCTCCTCGTCCACCGTCTCCGCGGCGGACTCCCCTTGGCCCTCAAAGCGTCACCTCCCACCCCAGCCGAAACCACACGCACCATATCCAAAGGCGGTCAACGAAGCGGAGACCGCTCCGAGCTCCAAAATAGTATAAAAATAGCGTAAACAACCCAAACACACCCGAAAACAATGGGAAACGAGATAAATCGATGCAGATCGACGGGCGTTGATGCAAGCTACGTTGTGAGTGAGTTTGGGAAAGAAAACAAAGTGTTGACGCGCAAGAAGTCTGGCGGTCGGCGGATCATTAGGGTGTTATTATGTAATACATGTTGTTGCCTTGGGCTAGGCTGTTTCGGGGAGGTCTGGCGCCTGAGTGCCTTGTCATTAAGGCAGTAATGTAGACCCTAATGAAACCCTAATATTATCTTCATGGATTATTGGGGTTCGAAACCCTGATGGACACTATACCCTATAGACCCTAATGGCGGAACCCTAACAGTCGTTTTTGTGTTGTTTTATGATTCAGTGAAGATAAGTGAGTTTTACTATGAACATCAGGATAAAGAGATTATTACATATCTTTTATAGTGAGAATAAGTATGAGGAAGTCAATGTCAACTTGAAATTGAAGTGGTCGAAAATCCAGGGTCCAGAAATCCTGGCTTCACCCGACCAGAGGTTTCTGAACCCTGGATTTTTGAACACTGAATATCTGTCTCTCTGACCTCTGAAAAAGCCATCTGGCATCATGTCACGTCTCTGGCTCGTCAGTTTGGTGTAACACCATCAACATAACACAGTTTAGTGAGCAATAGTTGACCCGATAATGGCAATGGCATGAATACTAACATCATCTAATCTGATTCATAGTTTCATCACCCTCTATAAAGTATATGCACAACTACCAATTCCAAGTCCCTACAAACAAACTCAAAAACATGTACTTATCAACCAAATCAACTGAAGAAAATCTGAAACTAGTACGTAGTAACTTAACAACCATCCACTCCACTCACCCCTTACAGAATCTACTTCTCTTTAAGAATCCGCTTCGAAACCAACGGACTCCCGTTCAGAATGGCCTGAAAGTCATGAGCATCCA
The DNA here is from genome assembly GCA_009193465.1 of Aspergillus avenaceus. Taxonomy (NCBI): domain Eukaryota; kingdom Fungi; phylum Ascomycota; class Eurotiomycetes; order Eurotiales; family Aspergillaceae; genus Aspergillus; species Aspergillus avenaceus. The sequence continues at coordinate 66,262 of ML742093.1, read as the reverse complement.
GACAGGCCTGTCTCGAGCTCAGAACAGACGGTTCCGCGCGCGCGAAGATATCACTTTCGAATGCTTGCAAGGATGTGTTCAGGGTCTCGAGTTCGAATGTCCTGCGTGTGTTAGTGTTTTCAAAGTATGAAGATCAGAAGGTGAGAAGGAGGTGATGCGTACCGTGGCGATGTGAAATCGACGTTCTTGACCAGGTCTTGCACGTCTACGATGGCGTTGTTGGCGCCTTCGCCGCGGACTGTTTTTATTAGTCTCTTTCTTTCTTCTTTTTATAAAGATATATGGACGGTAAGGGAAGAACGTACACATTGTCATGGTATGCGCCGAGTCTCCGACTAGCACGACGCGAGGATGGCTTTCTCTGTGTCCGGGGCGGAATATCCAGTCTGCGATCTTGATCGACAGCGCGTCCGTATCATCAGGTAGCTGGTGAACGAGGGAGCGGAACGGATCCACCCAGTTCTCGGTCAGGGATTTAAGCAGGGCGATGCGCTCGGCGCTTGTGGGTGGGATGTCTATGTTCTTGGACTCAGCCCAGGAGACGACCAGCTGGCAGTGGTATTTGTCTGTGCTGTCTTCGAAGTTGTTGGGCGTGTCTAGGACTGTTTCTCTTGTTAGTAGACTGTATGGTACTAGGACGGGGGAAAGATACAGCTGAAAAACAGGTAGACGTTCGTGTCGGGGTGCGAGCCCTGGAAGATGAAGGGGTCGATCTTCTCCGCGCCCTTGAGCTCCTCTGCGGAGTAGTATGTTGCCGCGCCGAGGAGTTGCACGGGCAAGGTGTTCATCTCGTGGCCGTTTGGGTAGAGGATCTGGCGGGAGCGCGAGCGCGAGCCGTCGCAGCTGAGAAGGAGGCGGCCGGTTGTCGCGGTGCCGTCTTCGAAGGTGGCTGTGACTGCGTCGGGGGTCGATTCGATGTCTTTCATTGCTTTGTTCCACTGGTTTTGGTTAGATGGTAGATTGTGATTGGTACATTGTAGGGGTGGAGGGATACCTGGACCTCGATGCCGGTGGTCAGGAGCTGGCGCAATCGCACGCGACTGACGCGGATGCGCTCGGTAGAGGGCACGCTGTACAGGGCATCGCCGGACTTGAGGTCGAAGAACTGGTATCGGCCTGCGTCGCCGCGGGCGGCAGCCTCCTTGTTCACGTAGGTCTCGGGGAGACGAGCTACGAGGTCATCTGGGAGTAATTGTCGCAAGGCGGGCAGCGCCCAGTGCAGGGTTAGACCCCATCCGCCGCTGCGAGCGTCGACAGCGGAGTCGCGCTCGAAGACCTGAAACGGAACGCCTTGGCTCTTGAGATATTGAGCGAGGATCAGGCCGCTGATGCCGGCGCCGATGATGATTACAGGGAGTTCGTCGGACATTATGTTGAGTACAGCGTACGGTGTGACGAGTAGAGTAGGCTAGATGTGAGGACAGATCGGCCGGTGATCTTTTCTTTTCGGCGAGGGGTGGTGTGATGGGGGAGTGGAACTACGCGATGATAGTGTGCTTTGAAGGATCGGAATCCCTGATCCGGAGGAATCTCGACCTGTCAGGGATAGTGATAAGGACATTGGTTTATTAAGGTTGCGCTGGTGCAGTTGTATCCTGGAAGTCCATTTGTTGGGCAACTCCACTGCGTCCGAAACAAGTTGCGCGCGCCGTTGCTTAGCGGCCCGTCTAAGCCCTAAGTATCTTGTAGATTCTGTTAATCCCTGTCTAGTGCATGCTCCGGTGAATTTGGTTTCTGGCGGAGAGACTCGGAAGTTAGTGCTGACTTGGGTGACTTAATCATTGAACATTGTTTCAAGAGTTGGGTATAGGTTGGTCATTGGCATGGAACTCACTCGGTGGACTATCGTCGCACAGGTGAACACAGTAATTATCTAGGCTCTGCTAAGCAGGGTAACACACGGCCAGCACGAACACATAAATTAAGTATCTCACTGTAGAAGATCAATAATTGGCTACACAGCATCAGACTTCCTTGAAGAACATGTTCAAAAGAAATATACTTTCTCCCATTAAACTTTATCTACTCTATCCGGGGTAACCGGGCGCCAAATGAACGACAACCATCGCAACAGCGACAACAACCATGCGTAGAAAAGACGACGCGGCCGAATTCCTAGAAGACCATGGAAATGTCCCCACGGAACAAGTGGACATGAAGTCGCTACGCCGGAAAATCGACTTGCGCATCATACCCTTCATGTTCTGCTGCTACGTCCTCCAGTTCCTGGACAAGGTCATGCTCAACGTAAGCCACCCTCTAAGAATCAGCGCGGATCAAGCTGAGGTCGAAGAAGTACGCCGCAGTAATGGGGATAAAGACAGACCTGCATCTGACGGGCAATGATTTCACCAACACAGCGACATGGTTCTTCATCGCCTACCTGATTGCCGAAGTGCCCAACGGTGACTCGTTCATCCCAATCTACGGAGTCAAAACTGACGAAACCAGTCTACTTCCTGCAGAAGATCCCCGCCGCGAAATGGCTCGGAATCAACGTCATCTTCTGGGGCACAGCAGCCGCGGCGTCGGCCGGCGCCCACGACTACCGCAGTCTACTCGTGGCGCGCATCTTCCTCGGAATCTTCGAGGCGACCATCGGGCCCTCGCTCATGTTGCTGAGCAGCCAGTTCTACACGCGCAGCGAGCAGGCCCCGCGCTTCACGTTCTGGTATATAGGGCTAGGCGTCGCGCAGATCCTCGGGGGCGTCATCTCGTTCGCCTTCCAGCAGGTGCATAACTCATTCGCAGGATGGAGGATCATGTTCCTCGTTCTGGGGCTGGTCACGGCACTAGTAGGCGCGCTGACGGTGCTCTTCATCCCCGATACACCCATGAAAGCGAAATGGCTGAGCGAGTCAGAGGCAGTCGCGTTGCTGCAGCATGTAAGCGTCAACCAGACAGGGGTGTGGAGTAGTGCGTTCGACGGAAACCAGATATGGGAGGCAATGCGGGATGTGCAATTGTGGTTGTTGACTCTCACGACCATCTGCGTATGTCTTCCCCCCCCACTACACGTACAGCCTCCTCTAACGCAAGTAACCAGACATCCGTCTCCTCAGGCGTAGTAACAACCTACTCAGCAACCCTAATCAACAATTTCGGGTTCACACCACCCCACTCCGCTCTCCTGAACACGCCATCCGGCATCGTCAGCATCGTCTTCACCCTAACCGTGGGCATCGGGATCCGCCGCACCTCCCACCGCTGGGCGTGGTTCATCTTCTGCACGATCCCCGGGATCATCGGAGGCGGGTTAATGTCTTTCCTGCCGAAGCACAACAAAGCCGGGATCCTGGTGGGCATTTATCTCGTCAATGCGATCGTGGCCACCCTTCCCATTCTCTACCAGTGGACTATGGCCAATTGCGCCGGCCACACGAAGCGGGCGGTTGCCAGTGCGTTGGTTGCCGGGTCGTTTTCCGTGGGGAATATTATCGGGCCGCAGACGTTTCAGGCCCGCAATGCGCCGGAGTACCGGCCGGCGAAGGTTGCGGTGCTGGCGACGCAGGCTGCAGCGGGCGCGGGGGCGTTTGTTTTGTTCCTCTATTATGTGTGGGAGAATCGGAGGAGACGGAGCAGATGTGGGGATATGGAGGTGGAGGTGAAGTGGGCTGGGCTGACGGATCGGCAGAATCAGTGGTTTAGGTATGTTTATTAGGGAGGTCCCGGTTTAGCTTGAACATTGGAGATGCAAAGAGCAGTATTATGGGAAATAGCTTCATCTGGTTGTATTTCACATTGAGCTATTGAAGTCTCATTATCATGAGGATGCTTTTCATTAAAACGTAGTAGATGCTGAGAGTCCAACATGACCTCGCGCAAAGTACCCTAGGCGTATATGTTACATGAGAATCACCAAACATTAGAATCAACGACTAAGCGAGAGCCTCTATCAAGTAGATGGCTCCGAAAACCAGGAAAGCCACGGCGCCGCCGAGGGTCACTATAATGAAATTAGCAAGAGTCGTAAAACAAGAGATAGAAATACTTACCGACACGCATGCTGACCCGGCCCGCGATAGCACTTCCACCGATCACAGCCGCGGCAGTACAAATACAATGTCCACTGATCGCACCCACGGTGACCCACCAGTAATCCTGTCCGGCGGCCATGGCGATGGTGGCGATCTGACTGCGGTCACCCCACTCTCCCAGGAAGGTCATGACAAAGGTCTGAACCCAAGCGGGGCTGAGGAGAAGAGAAAAGAGGTTGTTGACCCCAGTGAGGACGTCGTTCATACGATTAGAGCGAGACGGAGACGAACCCCGGGACGAGGACGAGGAGATGCTTTCCGGTGGGGAAGGAAGACGGTTGCCCGAGCGCGATTTGCCGCGTCCGGCACGGCCCGATTCCAAGGAATGGGGGGTTATCGACGAACGGCGGCGATTCATGCGCAGTTGCTGCTGTTCCTTTTCTTCCAGCTCCATCTCGACCTCCTTCATTTCCTCTCCGACACCCTCGTCGGGCGACATCTCGCGACCTTCCTTCAGCATCTTCAATCCGAACACAAAGAACAGGACAGCGGCGGCGAACTTAGTCACCGTTTTCGGAATTAGAGTGGGGACTGCGTGTCCGAGCACAGCAGAAAGGACCGTCATGGCGATGAGGGCGGAGAATGCGGCAGAGAAGACCAGGAGACGCGGGTGGCGCATCGCCATGAGAGCGGCGACCAGGAACGTCTTATCGCCGATTTCGGAGACCATAATCATGGTGAATGACACGATGAGGGAGTGCAAAGCGTCCACCGGCTCCCCATTCGCCCCAAGGTTACCATCGGTGTACTTGGGGGTGTTGAGCCCAAGAGGGTCGTCTTTCACACCGGCCGGGGACTTCGGATGCGGAATATCGTGAGGCCTTTCCGGTAGGTCGGCGGGTTTCTGCGACGAGTCAGCTATTATACATACCGAACCGAGACAAACACCATACCTCGAGGACACCCAGGTTGCTGTCAGTGGACTTGGAGTCTTTAGTATCCGTACCCTCCGAACCAGGCACCTTCTTCTGCTCACTATGAGGCAAAGGAGGAGCTTCCTTAGGGCTATCCGGCACCTTTTCGTCCGCGTTCGCTTTGCCCTTGAACTTTTCCGACACACCACCTTCTGTTCCGCGGGTGCCCTCCTTGGGGCCGGTGCGATGGGGGTCATCCATGACTCCATCGTTGGAATGGGGAATTGGTTTCCCGTCTGGACCCATATGGCTCCCAGTCTTCGTATTTTCAGCTGCATCTTTGGCACTACCAGCCTTCTTCCGATCGCGCTCGGCGCTTGTCTCTACCCACGGACCGGCGTGCGGCCGACCGTCTTTGCCATCCACCGGGGCGTCCAGCGTCCCTTTAGGAGAGACCTTGGGTACAGCGAGACCGTCAACAGCAGCATTGGGCTTTACGGCATCCCGTTCAATCACGGAAGGGTTGGTAACAATGGCAGCTTTCGGAGCCGTATCTGTCAGAGCCGTCGCGATTGCGGGGAGAAGGAAAAGGATAAATGACGATGAGAGGTGCTGGACCTTCATATTTGCGGGTTGTTTTGCTCATATATTATTAAAGTATGTCTAAAGGGAGAAAATTGACGGGCGCAAGCCCATAAAGAACAGCGATGAGAGCGTAAAGAAATTGAACGACTCAAAGCGTAATCATATAATCGCCGCTAGTCTAATGTTGAAGCCACGATAGCAACAGTAATTCGGAATCGAGCGGCGAACCGGCAACTGGAGCGACGTAGAATTTAAGAATGAACGAAGGACCGACAATAAAAAGAAAAATTAGGAAGGAAAAAGGGGAAATAGAGAATTGAAAAGGGAGAACAACAGAAAAAGGCGATAGAGTAGCATCGAAGGCAATTGAAAGAAAGATTTGGCCGCAAAGGGGTTGTCTCCACATCACGTGGCCTCTCGCCGCTTGCGGCCTATCAGCACGTGATTTATCAACAGACAAACATGCAAACATGCTTCTGCAGGTGACCAGTCATGTGTTTTCTCTCTTTTCTTCACTGATTTTGTTTCTTTGATTTGTCTTCTTCCATTACACTTGATACCCTTCATCACTGACGAAAGATTTGGTCTTGTTTGGGAGTCGAAACATCGATCACCATAGGATTCGTCATGTAAATTTTAGCTTAATCTAATCTCCTACTATTTTTATCCTGCCAAGATCGCTTTGACCCACGGGATTACACATCGCCTGTCTGCCATTGGAGTATGGTTTGTCGGGTATACAAAAGTCTAGAAGTTGACCTTAACTATGAACACACACGTGATGTTTTCAAGAGAAACAGTGAATATCATCTTTGAACTCACCGCCAGGCAGAATGCATCATAGTCATGACAACCACTGTGATTATTTGTTGAAGAATATGGACGGCACCGCACTGGTTCCTGGTGTGTTGGTATTAGTCGTTCTCCTACCAACCGGTCTATAGTTTCTCACCGGCTTCTCATACTGGTGACAATCCTTCAAAAGCCTGAATAGGTTATTAACTTCAGGATCATCATGGACTCTCCCCATTCTGAATACAAGTGTATTCTACGCGCGCAACTTCGAACTGAGAGTGCCCCAACAGACCTGGTCAACGATGTACAGCCTGAGAAAAGAATACCCAAATCAAAAGACATCAAAGAAACACACGTCTGGTTCAGTGTCTTCATTGGAGAGCCCTTCCTGCTGAAACCCATGTTGGACCACGCGTGTTTCAGTGCAGCCATGTCCGCTGAGGTGCTCGACTGTCTTCTGACCAACAACAACTACCCACTTAAGAACGAGACCGAACGTCGCTCTGCTAGTATGATCTACGCAACAGCGCCACCGGACCCGAAACATGCGGCGTTGTTCCGTGCTATCGTTTCTCTTTCATACAAATTTGAGAAGGAGATCTTCAGTATCGTAGGTTTTCGATGTGCGATCTGCAAGCAGCGCGCGGCGACTTTGCTTCTTCACCGTCCTCTATGCGCGAACAAAGATATGTACAAAGATTCAAAGCGGGCGTGCGACATGATGTCGACCATTGCTTCGCATGTAAACCATGTGAAGATGGAGGAGGAGATCGAGTGGTGTATTGGTAGATGCCTGAGCGATAGACCCTTTCTGTGCTCTCTTGCCGTCCCAATTTGCTCCGAGGTGGCGCATTGCTTTGGAGCCGCAAAGGTAATGATTCAAAAATACACGAGTGCCACGTCGCAAGACAAGGACTGGCCCTGTAGAAACATCGGAACCAATGCAACCCAGGCCACGATTCCTGGTTCCATAACAAATACCAGTAACACGAAGGAGACGAATAACGAGACCGAGTCCTCGTTATGTGTGCCCAGGCGCACACGTTTGCTGGGACGCGCGAGTGCCAGACTTTCGAGAAATGATCCAGAGAAACAGCCAGCTGTCACCGAGGACTGTGAACGTAAGACCCCTTTCCGATCTCTGCTCAACAAGGACTTTTGGCAGATGTATGAACGTGTGACGAGAGCACGTCCGTCTTCTGTCCAGGGTGCCAAAAGCTCTGAGGACGCCAAGAGCCCAGAAGGCAAGGGCCAGGATGTCAAGCCCAAGCCAGCAAAATAAGATGCAAAACTTGAACCAAGATATGTTACATTAGTTGATCATTACGCGCAGGCAAGAATTGTACAAATGAACAGCCATCGGGCCACTTGCGGTGATTATACGTCTGATATTCTCCAGGAAATGCTTAATATTTGTTGCAATAATCAATCGATGGATCTAGGAGGGAATACACATGTTTGTATCACAGATACAGAACAAGTCATAAATAACGATATTCTAATGCGAATCCCAGATTGCATCCTCCCTAATCCAGATCATTACATCCCTACCAATGCAGACTACCCAATCTATGAGCAGTTGCTGCCACCATAGACAAAGCTTCCGTCAGAGTTCTCACAGCCACAGGTGCCATCATCAGGGCTCTTGATGCAGCTAGTGCCGACACCGGAATCCTCTCCGTTATCACTGTAACCAATCAGCATCATCTCAAACCACATAACCCTGTACGTAACTTACTTCCAGAAGAAGGTCCAGCAGTCATCATCCGAATCGGTCATCTCAGAAGAGGTAGGCGCGGTGCAAGTGTACGCCTTGCAAGTTCCGTAGGGGGCACCGTTAGACGAGTCATACTGGTGATCGGTAACGAAGACAGCGAAGGTTTGCGTCTCTGCTACAGCATTAGCACTAACCCCCAAGAAAAGGGAAGACAACCTACCCGAGGTACGAGTGTTGTAAGCGCACTCAGCAGCCTGAATGGCAGTAGAAGTCTTGGCGGCTGGAACCTATCAGTCAACTATACCCCAACTTACAGGAGAAAACTCACGATCACAGTTCAAAGTGCCAGGACACTTGCCCTGGGTGTTCGAAGAGGCAGGCTCAAGGGTAGCGGTGGCCAAAGAGGCACCGAAGACGACAGCAGCAGCGAGAGACTTGATAGCGACCATTTTGGCAGTAAGAAGCTTAATTCAATTAAGGTGCTTTGATTAAGATTCTGTCGAGAGAAGACAGGACACGACGTCTCCTTTATACCGTCACCGCTGGGGAAACGGTGATGCTGAAACTAGCATGTTTCAAGAGTGTGGATCGCACCGATCGTTCTAGAACTGGGTTAAATGCCGACTACGGTCCGGAGATTAGATTCAGGAGAGCTTGAGTTAATTAAATTTGCTCCACTTGGTTTCGTTCAGTGTGGTATATGGGGTAGTCAGGCCACATTTGTCGAGTGATCGACGTAAGTCGTGGGTCGGTTTCGATAGGAGGTAAATCATTTTTTTGTTTTCGATTGACAATCAGTTCAAATGTAGGATGATCTTGGTTCGGCATAGGAGAGTGTTCTTGGGCTGAGATGTCTGGATTTGAATTGGGATGTGTCTTCGTATGGAGGGTGGGAGTTGTCTCATGCAGTGTATGTTTCATGTGCGAATGGTGGCCCACATGCATGGTCTGGCTGTTTGCTTGACTTATGTGGCCAGCACCAAACTGGCGTAGAGCTGAGGCCGCGCAATTGATCTAGGAAATAGAACTAGGCCAAGTGGGGCGGGGTATACGATTAACCTTAACATCTAGTTTATTTCTTCTCGCCTTCAGGACTAGAGCATGTTGGTCTAGACACTAGAAATCGCTCAGTTACCTCTATTGTAGTTCAAAGACTTTCTTCGAAGACTGAGGAATTCTACACTATCGCAGGGTCTGATAAGTATAAGGCATATTGATACTACTAGTATTCCTTTATTCATGTAAGGGTTGCTATCGACTATAGTCTCACTGTCTATGAGTTGTGGTTCAGTAGTTGACATTTGGAAGGCCAAAAATAGCATAAACCTTAATTACTACGATGGAAGTCCTTGAAAATGTCTTAATGCAAAACCCTTCGTCCAGCATCTGCTGGTAAACTGTCCTGCAATTACCTCCTACCCATCCCAACCATACTGGAGAGCACATGATTCAGGGTTTCTATCATCATCTGTCTACTAAACTATGTACAAACACCCTCTTCACCCTCCATCCCAGAACTCCTACCACAATACTCAACGAAGCTATTCGCACTTACACATCCCCAAGATCCGATCCCAATATCAAACCACCAATAATCCCTCAACCCAACCCGACCAGCAATAACCAAACTAAGTACAAATAACCAACCACTAGACAAAACCCAGAACAAACAAAATAAGCTTCAAACCACCACATGACACTGCACACCGACCACACTATCGAAGCAAAGCACAGCACAAGACGCATAACCGAGGTCAAAACTGGAAAGGGCTTTTGGCCCCAAGCCCCCATCACTACACACGCTAAATCCAATGGTATAATAAGTTCAACGACTCCACGGACCCTAAGTGGCCTAATATTCACGCAGGGACCCAGCCAATAGGCGATCTAGCGAATCAGCTCTCGCAGAGGTAATACACATCACATCGCTATGCGGCCGTGCAGGCTATGAACGTGGCTCAGCCAGCGGTTGTTTCTTGGCGGTGTCGTGGGGATGTATATAAATATGATGGGATCATGCGGTTTTCAACGTATATTATAAGAGTGTAAACTTCTTAGCTGCTTTGTATATTCGGAGTATGGATATGGGTGCTATTACGTTTGATGTACTGGGTCAATCGTACACAGTCAAACTGCTACTCCTGGTACTTGCTGGAGCGGTAATCCGGACCCTATATCGCGCGTATGGCGGTCCAACAGCCCGAATCCCAGGACCGTGGGTAACGCGCTTCACGCGATTCTGGGAACTCCGCGCTGTAAGCAGAGGTGATTTCGAACATACCAATATTGCCCTACATAAGAAATACGGTGAGTCTCCTCCCTCTCTGTGTCTCTCCCTATGATATATCATCGAAAGGATATAAACCTGGACTAACAGCACAGGCCCGATCGTGCGCACCGCCCCCTTCACATTCAGCATCAACGACCCAGCCGTCGTCAAGCAGATCTATCTAGGTGGATCCGCGTATCCCAAGGCCGGGTTTTATAAATGCTTCGGGAGCCCGATCCCCGAGGAAGCCAATATATTTTCCGATACGAACATCAAGCAGCATGCCGTGAACAGACGGAAGATTGCCTCCTTGTATGCTATGTCTACGGTGGTCGGGTACGAGGAGTTCGTGGATCGGTGTAACGGGCAGTTTGCCGCGAAGTTGAGGGAATTCGCCGCGACAAGGACGGCGTTCGATGTCACGACTTGGATGCAGCATTATGCGTATGATGTTATCGGGGAAATCACCGTATGTGGCATTCACCCTAGTAGCGCTTACACCAGTGGTGATGGCATGGCTGATAAATGACAGTTCGGGAAGTCCTTCGGCATAATCGAGAGAGGACACGACACGGATAACATTCTCCACAGCGTCGACGAGGTATTAGCCTACGGCGCGCGCATGGGAGTCTTCCCCGAGCTCCATCCGTGGGTCGCATGGGTGACAGGCCTGCTAGGAATCAAGATCCCCTTCTACTCAGTCATGGAGTACATATATTCACAGATAAACTCCCGCTCCGACGCCGACAACACAGGCAACGACTTCCTGACGAAGCTGCTCGCGCTGCGCAAGACAGACAAGATCAGCCGGGTCGACGTGGACATCACCATCGGGAACAATATCGCCGCTGGCTCAGACACGACGGCCAGCACCCTCGCAGCGGTGGTGTACTACCTGCGCAAGCACCCGCAGGCGGAGGCCAAGCTGCGCGAGGAAATTGATGCTCTGGCGGGAGAGGGCAAGATCTCCGACCCGGTTACGTTCGACGAGGCGCGTCGCATGCCCTATCTACAGGCGTGCATTAAAGAGGTGCTGAGAATACACCCTGCTGTCGGCCGGCTTTTGGCCCGCATAGTACCCCCCGAGGGGGCGACGTTATCCGGACAATACTTTCCCGGCGGAGTAAGTCGCTCATCACCCCTATATATAAGAAACAACTGACAAATAAGACAACTGTGGGAGTCAGCCCCTGGGTCCTCCATTACAATGAAGACGTCTTCGGTCCGGACGTGACCGTATTCAGGCCAGAGAGATGGCTAGAAGCAGATAAAGACCGGCTTTCGCTCATGGATCAGAGCTCTATTTCTGTTAGTTCTCTCTCTCTCTCTCTCTCTCTCTCTCTCTCTCTCTCTCTCTCTCTCCCTCCCTCCCCCCCCCTCTACCTTGGATTTACCTCCACTATATACTTGCCATTGGGAATAAAACTAACTAACAAAACAGTTCGGAGTGGGCTCTCGCACCTGCATCGGCAAAAACATCAGTCTACTAGAAATGTCCAAAGTGATTCCCCAGCTCTATCGCCAATTCGAGTTCGAATTGGTCAATCCAGACGGTAAATGGGCTACCTGGAATGACCTTTTCGTCAAGCAGAAGTTCGATTGCTATGTTAAGGAGCGGCGACTGTCGACACTTTGATCTTATACAGCAGTCATATATCATATTTAATATCATGTTACCAATAACCTTTTCATGGAAACAAATTATGATGAATGAATATATTGAATAAGTGGGTTGGAGGCCGCGTATTTGATTAATTGGTTTATGGGAAGTATTGACTGTTCTATTGCTTTCTGAAAGTAGACATTACTAAGAACCCTATAGTTCAGTGGTATAGCGCTGTACTTACTACAAAGTCATGTAGAGGCCATCACTGGTGTAGGGGCATTTCCTTTTCTTCATCTCTCTATGGGTGTTTTGGTAAATCCATTCAATATTGTACATGATTTCTGTAATTCTCATTTGATCATGTTGGAAATATTTTCGATTTTGATAAGTGTCTCCTAATGTCATGTATATTGAGAACATTGTTTTAGAGATGAACCCGCTGTATGATCGCTAGGGAAAAAAAAGATCTACCACCATCCTCCCTTTCCCGAGACAAATTTCTCCAATTTCAAATCAGGCTTGTTGGCAAAGTATGCCGTCGCACCGGCAGGTACACGATCGTTCTCGATGAACAGTACTTTCTCCGGACCTCTAAACACACTAATCACTCCGAACCCTTCGCTGCGAGACCAGAGCGGAAAGATCGCTGTAGAATCGTCCTCGTCTTTCGAGCGAGCACCGATGGTTTTCTTTGTAGCTGGGCCATTGAATGTCTATTGTCGTGTTAGTACACTATTAAGCCGAGACAGGGCGACGGAGGGGGAAAGTACTGTAGTCCCGAATGATACACCCGCGCCGGTGGCGGATGCGTTGAGCCCTATATCTGACAAGAGCCGGTTGGGTCGGTATTTCGATACGACAACGGTAATCTCTTCGCTGTGATGATTTATGACGCGGATGCACGGTGGCACATTTTTACTGGCGCGGATCACTGCTCCAAAGATACCCTGCAAGAGACGATTAGTATGTGGTGACAGCTGGTGGAAAGAATCTGCTACCTTAGGTACCGAGTCAAGGGGGTAACTTAGAGCGTCCGCCCATTCCACGACGGCTTCCGGCTCGGGTAGTTCCATGGCAGGAATCCAGTTCTCTTCTGGCTCGTCCAGAGCGTCATAGAACACCGTGTCGCTGGAAGAGTCGTCGCACAGATCCGGCGTCTCATCCCCGTCGCTGATGCTTGCGCCCTTCGGATGAAGACTGAAAGGAACATGGACGACATCGTACTGACGAGCTATTGACATCGCGAACTCGGCTGTGTCGCGCAAAATGTCGACATTTAGGTTCACTGATTCTACCAAGTAGTTTAGATTGACAGGACAGTTCGACACAAAGACAAAGTATCTCTCCTCGACTGGCACGTCTCTCAGTACGCCGTTTGGCCAAGAGAGCTCGGAACCGACGAGTTCATCGAAAGCATTACTACCAAGGGTGATGTCGTATCCGGACGGAAGCTCAATTCCCTGAGGCCATGAACTGGTTAATGGCGAGATGATCCCGGAAATGTTGATGTTGAATACAGAGGCATAAACCGTGTCTCTTCCTGCATTCTCAAGACGGATATATATGAAGTCCCCTTCTGTAGCACGGTCGCTTCCGCGCATCTCGAAATTTACACCCGGCTCTCCGTCGTCGACTATTCCGACCGTTACTTGTAGGTTATGAGAGAGAAGATCTTGGGTGCGTTCGCAATGAAGGCTGCGTACACGGTGCGCACGGGCTAGTCGTTCTGCATCGGCGAGAATATCGCTGAACGGTTGTGCGGAGGATTCGTCGGCTTCGTCAATTTGTCGAGATTCAATCGCGATGCCTTGGTGATTGAGAAGTGTGAGAGTACTCTCTTCATAACGCAATTCAGCCACCGTCGATGCCCTATCATCCGAGCTGAATGATCGAAGATACTTGGACCCGTTTATAGCGTCCTGCAGGGCGTCCAAATCGGATGGGAGTGTTATCGGCAGCCTGTCAAAAGCATCATGCTTCAAAAAGGCTAGTGCGCCTTCACGCCGAATGCTTCTCCATGGCGGCGTATGCGTGAGTTTAGCCTTGGATTTGAACGCGGCAACGGCGGTAATGGTAGCCTCAACGGCAGGCTCATCCGGATCTGCCTCTTCCGAGTCAAAGGGAACCACCGTATACACGTTGCCTTTCCGAACACCGACCACACTACCAGCATCCAGCATGGCACGGTTGCCCTCTACCTTAAGATACAACGCACCCGACCTGACATGCTGTAACGAGAACTGAGCCCGGGTATCGGGACCTTCCACTTGCGGGTGCTGCCATTGGTGCCTCTTATTCACCAATTGAGACACGCGGACGAGGGTAGTCCTCCAGGACACATCAAACCCACTTGTTTCCTCCATCGCTTTTGCCAGCGCATCCGTCAACGCTCCAGACCACTTCCCTCGCGCATTAATATGCTCACAGGCGCTCTCCGCTGTAGCCGCAGCAGCAATGCGCACCGCATAGGGGTTTCCCAACTGAAACACTTCTCCATGGAACCAACCTTTGTCTCGCATCTGGCGTAGGAACTTGGACATTTCATGGAATTGTACTTTAGAGAGACTCTTTCGCCGGACAGGATTATCCTTATCGTCAGGGCCCCGGAACATCCGGCCTGAATGGCAGCAGTCAATGATGATAGTGACATTGTGCGTCTTCTCCGTCGTGTCGCGTAGCATGTAAGATATCTCGACATCTAGAATGCCACGAAAATCTTCAGCAGACGACTGGTCATAGTCTACCGGCACAAGGAACTGGAACTGCCATGATTTGCCTGTTTGCTTTCTTTCCCGGTCGTGTACTAGACCGCCGTGTCCGGAGTAATAGATCACGACCGTATCCTCCGGCCCGGTCGCTTCGATTAGATTATACCACGCTTCGAAGATCCCAGCCCGAGTAGCGTTCTCCGTATAGCACGGGATGATCTCAAAATCTCGCTTGGTAAGGGCATTTTCCATAGTCTTGACATCGTTCAAGGTACCATTAAGCTCCCCATAGTTGCTTGCAATCAGTAGGGCTCGCTTGGCAGGGCTCATTTTGTGAGATAAAGTGTTTGATTGATTATCACGAAAGGTATTCGGTGTTTGTGGAATGGATGAGTCGGTGGCTGTCTGTCTCTTCCATCCTCCATGGTCTGGCTTATATACGATAGCATACTCATCTTCTCGCCACCCAGTTCAGTGATATTCGAGGTGTTGAATCGAACAAGAATCACTGTGCCCCGTCTGTGCCCTGTCTGTGGCAAGGTCTTGGATAGAAACAACTGAGATGTCAGGCAGATACGCAGAACAGCGACAGGCGACAAGACAGCTGCGAACTGCCATGCATAGCGGTCCGAAAGTTAACCATGATCGACAACTGCCACGCAGACGCAGGCCCACTTGGTGCTAAACAAAACAGGAGTGCGAACATAAAAGGAGGGGAGGAGATTCAACACAGCCTGCCGATGTTGATGCCAAATCAATGATAGTTGGTAGCCTTGTTTTCCGCAGATCATAGTGAAAGGATAGGAAATGTTCCGACATAAGAAATTGTCGTGACTTCAACAGGCAAAAGTGGCCCGGAACTCGTGACTATAAGGCAACTAGTTGACTCCTGAGGAACTACACGGACCAGGTACATGGAGGATAGGGCGAAAAGACTGCAGCAAGTCGCCAGCATGCCCGTTGATGTTGAAGCTAAAAAAGCCCGATCGTCGCGATCGGGCACCATTACATTCCACATGGCTAAAAAGAGGGCAAACTACAGTAGTGCAAGTGAGGATGTGATTTATCATAGCGCATTGCATCAGCCTGCAGCAGACAGGCCTATCCGATGATAATCCGAGTAACTGGAGAACGTAAAACATTGGCACACACTCCTTCATTGGAGGGCTGTATTTGGAAATGAGGCACCGAAGAGCGACAATCTGGTTATGGCCATACGGGGACTACTAACGCTCCATGTCGCTGTTTCTGCGACACAAAAGACGAGCGCTTGTCTGTGCGGTTTCATCGGGCCGCACCGAGGATGATCTTCATGGAAATTATAGATGTACGGAGAGAGGGGTTTGAATTGAGTGCAACACTGCAGATGTTGCATGGTAGACCGAAAACGTGATTTGTTTGGAAGAGCGATAGCGACGGTCATGAGTATCCGACGTGCCGGACGATGTACTATCGAATCTCGATGGTAGACGTACAATCGAACATTCGATATCTTTTACCATTCTATCCACATGACCGTGTTATCGAAAAAAGACCGTTTCTCCAGGCTGTGTGGTAACTATCTGTACAAAGAAGGACGGCCTCCTCATCAATTCGAGCGCTAGATAACAAGAACAAGGGAAGCATATTAGCCAGGAATAATTGACATTTCCGACTCAAGGTAGGGGATGAGCCCATGGTGATTTATGAGCTCGGTTCGCGAAAGATCACGCCTCGCCATGACCAATTCAGAGACAGTCAGCCTCGCTGTCGATCAAAGAATGTCAAGTTCTTATACGGAACTTACTACGTCTAAGCAGATGGACGCGCAAACAGACGTCCCAACAATTTCGTACGCGTTAAAGAGCAGCGCTCGGTAGACACTCCTCCCCTCACATCCCCGTCACTCCGGAGGCGGCGGTAGTTGATCCAAACACTCGTTCACCATCGTGACTATATCATCCAACGGAGCCCCTTGTCGAATGAGATTGATCAAACGTTCCACATTATCCGGACTACCCAACTGGATGGCGCGCAAGAGACTACCGACAAATTCTTGATAAAAATGTAAATTCTGTTGCGTCAATTCGGCAGCAATCTTGCGACGTTTATCTTTGTATTCATCGTAGACACATTCACGGCCGTGGAGGGCGCACGGATCGCAGGGTTGACCGGAACCGCACTGAATTGAAGAAAGAAAAAGAATGAACGTTTAGTACATGAAGGATGGATGGAAGTTGATAGAAGGGAGGAACTCTTTTTGATTGGGAACTGCGTCTAGCTAAAACATGCCTTTATGCGACGTTTCTGACACTCCAAACACGCCAAAGAGGTCCGTCTGCGTTTACCCTTTTTGGTCGCACCGTCATCATTATCGGAAGGGGGTAGCTCGTCTTTCGGTGCGAGAGGCCTTAAGGGGAGCTGCCCGATCATTAAGAGAAAAGGCGGAAAGGAGAAGAAAAGTATACAGAAGGTGAAATGGCGTTGCGATTTAAGAGCATTTAGACTTAACGGGAATGTCGGTCAAACCAAATGTGGGGACCGGCCATACTTATATGCGACCAAAACTAGTTCCCTCGGGGTTTCGAATTTGGGTGCAATGATGCTCTTTTTAACATTATCAACCAACATTTCACCCTGGATTAACCCATAGTTATATATTCATATTAACCAAAGGGTCGTCAAATATTGACAAGCGGGGAGGGGGGGAAAGGATCTTGCAAATTACATGATCAGTCTTGCCACACTCACACTTTACACTGTACAGACAGGGACTTCGGCCGAATCCTGGTTTAAACCACGGATCCCGAGCTTTTGTGGTTAATATCCTTGGGACAATTTGTGGAGCTTTCGAGGACGGTTTTGCCGCTTGTTCGCTATCCCTTTCTCGGTATAGCGAGGTTTGTGAATATCTTCAGAAGTAGGGTACAAAGTTGGTTTCTATTGAAGGTAAAAGCAATTTTTTCCTTTTTTTCTTTTTTTTTAAGAGACTAAAAATGGTTGGGATGGACGTGCTCAAATTGATAACTTAATTAATATAAGAAAATAAAATAAAAATAACACATAAATATTACCCCATTAATCAATTCAACCGTGGAAGATTGACAACCTCATCAACAAAACAAAAGGCACATGCAGAGCTATGTATAGATTAATTAATTACAAGATTTCACGTAATGGTGGGAAAGTCAAGAACTTTAATATCCTTTACACTGAAAAATGATCAGCAGAGAGAATTAGGTTCGGCTTCGGCTTCTCTGACTTGTGTATTTTTGTCTTTCTCCTTTTCTCATTCGTCATTTGTGGTCAAGTGAAAGTTCCCCATTCATCCAATATAGAACCCCTGAACTCTAATTTCTTCCTGTCTTTTCTTTATTGCTCTTTGTCGATCGACAAGTATTTTGTTATAGCATCTGTGCTTTTCCTGGCTTTTTGTGTTTCTTTCATTTTTTTTATCTCACCTGGTGCATAAACCAGTTCTCGCGGCGCGCTAAAGAAAATGTATCATACACCGCTCACGTGATTTCCAGTATTCGGATCTGACGCATGGGAGACTGTCCGCTTCTCCATGGAATCCGTCGACATCTCGGGAAAGACGAACTTGGAACTACGCCACGGCTTTACCTTCATAACATACATGGTATCGATTTCTTCGAGCGTCCGTCCTTGTCCCTCGATGACTGCAAAGTAAACCAGACCGGCGGCCAGAAAAAGACAACCAGCAAAGACGTAGCCGAGCCGGAAATCAATCGCGCTGGTGATGAAAGGGGTGAAAAAGGCCAACAGAAAGTTCCACAGCCAATTGGATGCCGTGGCCAGGGACATTGCCCGCGCACGATATTCCGATGGATATAACTCGGCAATAATGGTCCACACCATCGGGCCCCACGTACTGGCAAACCCGAGAATGAAGAGACAGGCAAACACAACCATGACTACCCCAGCGGTCTTTGTACGTGTCGGGTCCTCCCGATCTAAGGAGAAATGACCGACGGACGCAAAGATCATGAAACAGATGAACATCCACAAAGCGCCGGTGATCAGTGACCGGCGACGGCCATAATTCTCGATCAAGTACAGACCCAAGAAGGTTGTCCCGAAATTAACGGCACCCAGAATCATCTGTGTGACATAGCTGTTCTCTATTCCCGCGCCCCGGAATATCGTGGTACCGTAGTAGAAGAAGTAGTTGGCGCCTGTCAGTTGCTGAAGAGCTTGCAGTGCAACCCCCACAGCAACACGATACCCCATGCGTGGGGCTCGAAAGAGACTGAACCAAGAGGCCTGTCCTCGTTGCACCTCTTCTTCGTACTTTTGCTTGATCTCCTCGAATTCAAGTTTCAGAGCCCGGTGATTTCGGGGGATGCCGTACATCTTGGACATTGTATTCACAGCTCTGTCCGTTTTACCATGTCGATAATCGTAACGCGGGCTTTCGGGAAACAACGCCATGCCGAAACCGAGGATGATCGCCCAGATATAGGTAACCCCCATGGGGATGCGCCAGGACGCTGTGGTGGTTCGCTCCTCTGTACCGAAATTGATGCAATTGGCGACAAATATCCCGAGGGTAATAAACAATTGATAGGTACTGGCTGTTGTGTTAGTCTGCTAATGCAACATTGGACAGAGCCAAGCACATACCTGACTAACGAGCCACGAATATGTCTAGGACCAGTTTCGGCTTGATACATAGGCACTAAGAGCGAGATGGCCCCGACACCCAGACCGGCTACCCAACGGCCCATAGCAACTTGATACCACTTCCCCGTCGGGGACGAGATCTGGATAGTGATCCCAACACACAACATAATACACCACGCGCTAATGGACCATTTCCGACCGACACGATCTGCGATGGGTGCTGCGACCAGAGCTCCCATTAGAGTACCAATAGATAGCTGTTAATGGATCAGTACTTATTAATAAACCCCCCGGGGTTTGACAAACCAAAGCGACAATCAGGCCCGAGCGTGCGTTAGAAAAGTGGTAAGAACCATCGGTGTCGCGTTCACCATAACGCTCGAGGAAGTTTTCCATCTCTAGAAACCCAGAAATTTGACCCGTATCATAACCGAACAAGAAACCGCCCATTGAGACGAAGACGCCCATCACAAAAGACCGCCAAGTGAGGAGAGGAATGTGAGTATCAACCAGGTGCTCATCGGTCTCGCGAAGAGTCGACTGGGATTGTCTGGGGTCGCCACCATGACTAAAATGATTCTCTGGCCTCGATCGAGGCAGATGTACTTTTGGAAAGCCCATTGAAAACTATCGTTGTCTATAAGTTGGATCAACAGTATTAATCTTCATAAACCCAATGCACAAAGGGACGGCCCGAACGCAAATATATGAAGCAGTCGCAGCATATCGATGAGGTCATTGAGAACGCCATTATCTACAAGTATCCGAAACCCGAAATGTTCACGACAAAACTTCATTGTTCCAACTACTTCGGACATTGAAGAACATCCCCAGATTTCATATGCACTCTTCCCCCACACAACCCCAGACTGACATTCCACGGTTCAGCACGCAGCACGCTCCAATCATGTTGGATAAACAGGTTCACCTGACAGGGGACAATGTAGCTCCAGGTATTTAATAACGATGGAGCTGTTTGGGTGGTTCCGAGGCGTACGAGGTCTGAACCAAGGAACATGACAGTTCTCGACGGGCCTGCGTTCACTTTTGCCTGGGTCTTACGTCAACATGACAACGCTGTGTCACAACGGAGGGCATCATCCAGTTTCAACTATTCATCCACGATCATTTTGCCACTTCTTGTATGTGCGGGAGGTGGCTGATGTGTCCCGTGGCACGACGCTTTCGGGTTGAATTACTGAAAGGTTTCTCTCGATGTAGTCTATATCGCAAGATACTTAATCATCCGTATCCGTATTACGATATCGCAAAACGACGTTCTTGCCAAGATGTTACATTGTGGCGAACCTAGACATTCCTAAATCGGTAATCATGACATAGTATTGTTTTGATATCATGAATATGGTATCATTGCCATGATTCTGTGGTGTGGATTGACCCCTGTATCACCACAACACAACATGAACTTTCTTCTCGAACAGGATATTGCACGGGAAATTGTGTGTAGCAGATTGCTTGGTACTCAACTATTGAGACGGTTCGGTTCATCCAATGCTCTCTCCATTACATAAGACAACAACGTGATCTCCGCAAATAAATTAGTCTATTCGATAGATCTCTATATTAAATTTCATTACATACTCTTCCATTATATTCTCTTGTGGTAGGGTATGTGACACGTGACTTGTTAGGTTGTACGCTGCGTAGAAAGTAGAGTACATGGAGGGATATATACATAACAGTTATCTAGCAACTGTAAAACTGCTGAATCACTCCTGTCGACAGAAATCAAATTCTTTTCGAATTAAAAGAGCAGAGCTCAGTACTACTAATAACTTTTGAAGCCTCTATCCTACAGTATAGATGGAATTTATATCTATATTACCGATACCTTCCAAACTAGGAAGAAGCAGGCGACCGGTCAAAAGAAAGTGATAAAGATGATCTGGTCCTTATCCTAAGTCGCATTGGGTTAGGACAGAAATGGTGGAAGAAATGGAAGAGGGAGTGGAGACCAAGTATTTAGTGTACACTACAAAAGGTGTGTGATGCGCTTGGGTATCAGCCAAACTCCAATGGAAAGCTGTTTTGGCTCACCCATTGGGTGCACACTTGGCCCTTATGGCTCTCGATGCACCGCTAAGTCAGTGCAGGGACTTCTACGGAGACTCTTAGAATTTCAAACTACGTGGACCTTAACCAAGGGTCAGATAATAACTCTTTCGCAGTAGGTCGATCTTCTGGTCGCCACTGAAGCATTTTCCGTATGAAGCGGAGGAAATTCTCTTGCTGCTCGCCTTCTAGGTTGCTTTCAATGCCCTCTAAGGACGTGAGAGGGGTTTCAGCAAGGCCCTTCCATTTTCCTAGTTTCCACGGGTCAGCAATACAGGTTGAGAAAAAGGAGACACGAACTTGGTGAGCTTTATCGCTACTATCGAAATACCTAGTTGCATATTCACTTTTCTCCAGCATGTCACGTGGCGGTGGCCCCAGATACGTAATCATTTCCGCAAGATGGCCTTGTTCGAATAGGTCCCAGGCCTGCATAAAGAGTGGTTAAAAGGGGGCAAAAATATTAATAGATGCAACATTGATAAACATACCACGACCGCGAGGTTCCAAATGTCGATCTTTTCATTCCAGGGCACGCGAAGGAGTACCTCCGGGGCCCGATACATGAATGGCTGTACATCATCGCGATATGTGCCCGACTCTGACCCAAAGCGAGCCTCGCCGAAGTCTGAGAGGACGGGGCGTCCATGCGTTTTTGGAATACCCAACTTTCGAGAATAGTATATTGCTCGATCACCGACCACTTTGCGTGGACTTGGATTTGATATCTCGGCCTCCTCAAAGCCAACCAGAATCGATTCATCTTCAACATTGAGCATAATGTTCTTTTCTTGTATATCTTGCATTATACATCAGGATAAAACATTCCAAACAATATCGAGGGTGCTAACCGGTGCGGATCACGTGCGCCTCGGTATGTAAGAAATCTAGCGCAAGAAGAATATGGATGAGGGTGGGCTTCAATAGGTTTTCTGGAAAAACCTTCCGTGGACACCGACTCCGAAGCTCATACAGACTCATGCCCAAGGCTGGGTGAACGAGACATTGGTAGAAGTGGGAGCCATCGGTTGAACTGAGCTGGAATTTATCCAACACAGTTCGCACGAGAACAGTACCGGTGTGGCAGGATTTGAGGCCTTTGAGGTGTTCGTAAACCTGGATTTCTCGTTCTGCATGAGCAGAGCCACATTCGTATAGTTTCAATGTGACATAAGCGTGGTCTCTGTACCTGTTAGCTCCCATCTCCCGTGTCGAATTGCAATCAAGTATGGAGGGGGCTTACTCTAAATCTTTGCAAAGCCACACTGTTGAATACCCGCCGTAGCCCAGTTTTTCAACCACTTGATACTTCGACTGAAAAACATCTCCGATCTTGACAGGAAAGAAGTTCTCGTGGGAATACCATGCTAACTTTTCCTCCTCCACTTTGTTAGAGTCGACAAGGGGGCCAGGTGGGAACTGTCGGGCTGGCGATGGAAGTCGCCGGAAAGGGGGGATCCCAAGGGCCCCAAGCATACGTGACATACGTTTCATTGTAACGGGGCTCTAGCAAGTCGCGATGCAGTACAAAACTTGAAGTGATGCAAAGGCTGGGTTTAACATGACAACCCCAAAGCATGCCCAATGGTCACATGCTGGGGTTGCCCCAGTGACTAAGGGGAGCACAACCGTGTTCCTATTGGGTAGTTAATTACGTTTGGACGCTAAACCCGGAAAGCCCCCGGAGCCGTGTCAGGTAGCGGGTCAGGGTCTGGATTCTGAACTATACTGAAGGGATCTACAATACCCTAATAATGAAGATATCACTGTTTTTAGAAAGTTCTATACTGAGGGAGTGTAGATATGTATAGCTTATATAAGGCAATCACATGATCTCTATACAAATAATCAGTCCACTATTTGATACAGTAGATCTCCATAAAGAAATTCAACCATTCTAGAGCTTCATCTTACGTCCTATTTCTTCTGCGTTTTACAGAAATAATTATACCGAAGGATAGAGAATGGTGTTTAAAAATGTATCTTGTGAAAGACAGAAAGATGACGCACAAAAGAAAGAATTTGAAAAAAAAAATGAAATAAATCAAACTGTTCAAAATCTGAAATAACCGAAAATGATAAATAAATATGTTGTACTATAAATCGCCATAAATCATGTTAGCCATAAAACCAAGGAATTTATTTCATTATACTATAGTACCAGATCACGGGAAGAATCACCCGTGACTTTCGATTGGTTCGGAACATTAATCATGGAACATTTCAAGAATTAGTCGTTAGATGATATTGAAGTTGGCCAGTACAACTCCTAAACCGAGTGGCAGGATCCAGAGATCTGAGTCTGGGGAGGTCCGACATCGACTGTCTGGGCTCCAGTAACGGTAGTGACGCTGTCATCGATACCGTTAAAGGTGCAGGAGACGCCGGCAGTGCTTGAGGCGATGTGAGAGATACTGAGACGGTTGTCTGGAACAGGGTTAGTCCGTGTATGTCGCTTAAGCCTTGTTTGAGGAAACATACAGATCTGAGTCTCATCTCCGTTGACAGGGAAGTATTGCGTAAACTGAGCGTCGGCAGCCCCGATGAAGGTAACTGCGACCTGGTCATCAGAGCGACGGCTTGGAGGGTTCGATCCGACACGGCAGGCACCCCAGGTTTGCGTCTGAGGAGGGCCAACATCTACAGTCTGGGCGCCACGAGTGACGGTGACCCCGTTGTCGACGCCGTGGAAGGAACAAGACACACCGGCGTTGCCGGAGGTGATGTGCGAGATGCTCAATGGGTTGTCTGAGGTGGTTAGTGGTGGTTTTGTACCGCATCTCCTTCTGTGGACTTACTGATGTTGGTTCTGGATCCATCGGTTGGGAAGCTCTGGGAGAATTGAGCGCCAGCAGCACCCTCAAAGGTGATGGAAACCGGGCCTTGCGCACGAGGAATGCTCGCGGCATTGGCACCGGCGATGAGTGCGACGACAACGGGAGTGGCTGAGAACTTCATGGTTGCGGTTGAGATAGGGTAAAGTGGTCTGATAGTTTGTATTGCTTGGATGGTTGGAGAAGATGTTTGATGCTGATCGAGTCTAGGATAGTGGCAGATGAGAGGAGGTTTAAATAGACAACTCAATCACCCTACACCGATTCTATTTGGTAAGACAATCTTTGTCGTTATGTCTGACTGTCTAAGCCTTGGATGTTACTATTCTCAGATCAAAGGCAAATACGAAATCACCCATGGATAGAATGAGACATCGCCATGTGTGCTGGTCATCGATTGATCCGGTGAATGCTGTTCTGTCGGCATAGCTTCCGCTGTACCATCATTGGTACAAGGATACAGTTCGAACAGCTCACTGCCTCGTTACCGTATATGCATGTACACAAGTCGCCGAGGGAGGTGAACTACAGTCAGCCATGAGCCTATCAACGCTCATGTAAAAAGCGGAGACATGGTTGGCCTGATCGCAGTGCCACTGTAGTAAGGTTCAAGTAGTCTATAATTAACACGAGACCAGCCATTTTCATACCGTTCTAGGTATCTCCTCAGCCTCATTTGGCTTGGATCCATGGATCTAGTCTATGACATCACTATCTCGGGTAGCATTTGCGGAGGTTCATAGAACAAGCATTGCACAAATCTATTTTGGGAATAGAATTACACTATCGGATTGAACTGTGGGTTGGCCGTAGGCATTCTATGCCTGAGCCAGCCATTTACGATTCTACAATATGCCCAAACCAAAGAACCATGGCACAACAGTTGCTCCACGGCGCTCACATTCTGTCGGCCAGCAGATTGTAATGTTGGACGCTCATATTGGTATATTGTGGAAGCAGCCATCGATGCATGCAGGAGGCCTAATGAGTGACTTGTGTTCGGACTTTCCAACTAAAGTATGGAGAGGTTGACTGACAATGGGTAAGGCAAAATTGCGTTAAAGAAATGCCATAGATTCCATTACGATATGCATTAAGTGACAGCATATGTCATTGGAGATTT
Organism: Aspergillus avenaceus; assembly: GCA_009193465.1. Lineage (NCBI taxonomy): Eukaryota > Fungi > Ascomycota > Eurotiomycetes > Eurotiales > Aspergillaceae > Aspergillus > Aspergillus avenaceus. The sequence continues at coordinate 41,038 of ML742093.1, read as the reverse complement.
TATCCGAGATATATTTCAGAAGATGTTCGACCAATCACTCTACAGTTTTGCTCCACAAAATTGTGTTCATTGCTCGCCGGATGTCTCAAAAGACCTTCTGTGAATGGTGGCTCATACACCATTTTACTAAAATACGACTGAATGATTGAGTATCCAGCCTTATGTTATGGGTAGAGCCTTATACTAAGAATATCGTGCCAGCTGGCAAGACATACTCGACAGCGATGCATCATATTCCTTCTCTTCCCGAGAAGTAGGGCAGATTCTCTATGGATTTACTTAGCTTCACGGAGCTAGACACTTAAGAATCGCCAGCAAATTCCATACCTTGTGTTTAATTGCAGGGAAGTTCAGGACAGGATATTAAATCGCCCTAAATGAGGGTACTGCCGCTCATGGACTTAGAATGGTTTCAACTTTCCCGCGACATATGCGATGAGGAAAACTGCCAATTGCAAATGATCTGTCCAATCCACGTTTTGCTGTGAACGGCCTTCGTATCGAGCACCAACAAGGTTTGAGCAGTTCCCCACCCAACGATCAGCCAACTCAGCATCGTGTTAATTGGAGCCAAAATCTTACCCCGGGTTTTGGATGTCCGAGAGCCGCGTTGGCCCTACTGCATGCACTGCCTCGAATGTTCGTCCGCACGTTTGGTCGCCTGATACATTTGAACTTTGCTGCCTTCCGCAATCTAATTCCTCTTATGTGTTTTGAACAGAGAAATCAACACTAAGAGCAGGGTGCATCGCAACGAATCTTAGTCTAAGACAGAGATAATTGGTTACGTTATCAAAGTTCGCATCGATGACATACTTCGAAACGGTATCCTATCCACACTAAAGGCTCGAAGAAAAAAAAAAGGAAAAAGAAAAGGGAGAGAACGAACCGGAGAAGATAAAGAAACACAAAAGAGCGCAGTCCGAATGACTGGATTTTAAAAATAAGTTGATGATATGAGTCAACTAAGTCATCCATTAACTGCCGGTAGGTGTGTTACATGTATGGTATTTGCGACGACGCGCGTTGAAGCCATTCTACCGAGATGTACCGACGACATGGGTATTACTATACATAGCCGGTCGATCTTATGTGACCGTCCCGCTGAGTAGAGAAGCTTCCTCCCTCGCTATAGGTATCCGAAACTGCCTCTGGTTAGCTCGCCGAAAAACTATTCCATAGAACCATATGACGGCTTCTAGGCAAGCCTTTGGGATATCCCAGCTACACGGTGCACGGGGTACGTTTGAGTCAATCTTCGCCCTGGCATATCGATGCGGAGGTTCCATGACTCGCGTGCACGCCCCCATGCAGTAGCAAGCTGAATCATGACTCGGTCGTGTCGCGACGTCAATCTCGCTCGCAGAGAGCCGCTCCTCATTGTCGGTACGGGTTCGGACAGTTTGCCGTCGACATCTATCAACTGTATAAACATTTCAAGGCGACATTACCCGAAAACACATTTTAGACACAATGGACGTCCATCGATAGTTCAATGAAGGTTGAAGACACCTGAGCGGGTGAAATCTCACTTCCGCCAACTTCCATGACCTCGGATGAGTGCGGAAAGGATGTGAACCATTTTAACTGGAACAAGCTTTGTGGATCACCAGCTAGAGAGTCAATTTTTCATATCTTTTATGAGAAATTGGCAGTCTTGAATCTATCTTCTACAACTGGTGTCGTCACCATATCGCAACGCCGCGCCAATTACATCCGCCAAAGCCTATCTACCTATCCGCTATGTAACCCTATCCTAGATCAGTACCCACTACAATATTTGCCAACCAGAATTTCTCAAACTATATTCAAGGCAATGCTCAAAGTTCTCCGAGATTATATATTCTTCCGCTAGAGCGCCAATGTCCATTCCAATTGCACGCCGTCAAAGCACAGGTCACCCACAACCATGATGTTCGCCTGCGACTCGAAGGTTCTCTTTTACATCATCTTCACCCTGGTGAGTGTATGCTTCGCCTATGTCCCTCAGACGGACTACGATGTGATCATCATCGGCGGCGGACCCTCGGGCCTCAGCGCTGCGAGCGCACTCTCCCGCGTGCTCCGGAAAGTCGTACTCTTCGACTCGGGGAAATATCGCAACAGAGTGACCAGACACATGCACGATGTAATTGGCAACGACCGTATGTCTCCCAGCCCCAACTACCCCTTTAAACCAATCAAATGCCGTTGAGCAAGAACTAACAGCAACAGACGTGGAGCCACCGGTATTCCGGGCGGCAGCGCGAAAGCAAATCGCCTTCTACAACGTCACGACCTTCGTCGATCAAGAGGTGATTAAGCTCGAGAACCTAGACAAGGACGGTTTCCGTGCAACAACCAGCAATGGAAGCTACACCGCGCGCAAGGTGATCCTCGGCAGCGGGGTGAAAGACGACCTACCCGACACGCCAGGACTACAGGAAGCATTCGGAAAGGGCATCTTCTGGTGTCCGTGGTGCGACGGGTTCGAGCACCGGAACCAAAGCATGGGGGTGCTGGGCGAGCTATCAGATGCATTCTCGTCTGTCAAAGAGCTGCACCCGACGCTGAACAAAGACTTGCGGGTCTACTCCAACGGAACAAACACCACAGCGCAGCGCGCTAAGCTAGACGAGAAGTACAAAGGATGGAAGAAAGTGTTCCAAACGTACAATGTGACGATCAACAACAAACCGATTCTGAACATCACTCGCGTGCAAGACGGCGCAACAAACTTCAACGGTGCTACGCGCCAGGAGTTCGACCTCTTCCGGATCTACTTCCGCGACAACTCTTCCGAATTACGAGGCGCATTCATAGCCAACTACAACACCTCGCAGGCCTCCGACCTACCCGCACAGCTCGGCGTCGGAATGCTAGGTTCCAAGATGAACACGACCGGACGTGGTCTTGAGACCACCGTGGCAGGAGTGTACGGCGTCGGCGACGCTAACAGTGAGAACACGACGAATGTGCCGCATGCAATGTCAAGCGGGAAGAAAGCGGCGGTTTTCGCACATGGTGAGTTGACCCCGTATGATGTACCACATCGCGACAACGCTAATAAAGACAGTCAAAATGGCCGGGGAGGAACTCGATCGAGACATCGGGGCGTCAAAGCGAGCAGCCGATCTCGACGAACGATCTTTGCATAAAAACGCAGAGAAAGACATGGGTAATGAGATCATGGATTTGTATCGCAAACTCAGGAGAAACATCAAGTAGAACACGACAGTGAGATGTTGAGAGTCTCGACTAGAATCTCAGCTGGCATTTTTAGTCGAGTGGTAGTGAAGCTGTACAAGCCACGGGAAACCATTTCATAAGAAATACTTTAATTTAATTAGTATAAAAACACATTAATCTAAACACAGCTATATTCCAAGTTTTCAATAATCTACTCCGTAGTCTGCGGTGACGGCGAATTACTGCTTGGCATCGTGGTTATCGATTGATGAGTTGGTTGATTGAATGTACGTGATACATCCTGCAGCGTGTGGTTTTGCCCCCATTTTTTTCTATCATGGTATAGTACCGCAGACGAGCTGGGAATGATTTCTCTGAGATTCGAAATTTGCTTTACCTCCTATGACATGCGGAGGTCTGTATGTAGCACTCAAATGGGTATGTGACTGCATGAATTCATCTCTCTCTATAAGATGAAGTTATCTCTAATATAGGAGCCAGCGAAGGATTTCTCCAACAATGTTTAATCTGGTACCCTCAGTTCAGCATCACCATTACGCGAGTATAACTGACTCACACTATATCCTGCTAACTTGGCAGCGGCCAGCTCAAGGTCCCGTAAATCCTCGCATGTCCAAGCTTTAGTTAGTGAAGTTATCCAGCCACTCTTAGAGTCTTTCACAGCCTTTCGGGAAATAGATATCTCTAACTCTCTCCATAATATGCAGTAGAGTGCTGAGCCTGTGACGATCGGATGTCAGGTTAGTAGGTATGTCTTTGTTACGCATCACTACCAAGTCGACCGAAAACCCTAGCTGGGCAATGTCAGTCCTTGTTGAATGTTAACAGTATGGTTACATGCTAGATATGTCAGATGGCCTGGTTTATAGAATGCTTTAGTACTAGTTTACTATATTAGTTATCTACCTTCTATTTCCCATTTCTCCTCTTTTCTTCATGTTCAGTATTCTCGTTGAAATACTATCTAAAGATGGGGAACATGAATATCTTTGTTTCCAGACTAGCAACAGGATTTAGAACATTATACTTAGAATTATGGAAGGTTTCCTTCAGTGCTACCTTAACAGCTATGATATTAAGTATAAGCACAGTTAACTTAGAATGACTTTTCTGAATAAAACCGTTCTAATTCTATTCATCGTCTTTTAAAATTATAGTATAGGCGCTCTATACTTTCTTAATTAGATATAGGCCATTCCTCACACACTATAGCCAAACTACCAAAGATATAGCGATATCTTAGTCTGCTTTGCGGAAAGGCCACACTTTACAATCATGTCCTTTTCGTCCAGACTTCGTACTCCAAACAAGCCTAATTATAGTGCGACTCCACTAGTTCCAGACCCACAGTGCGAATACGTCGATAAGGCGATTGGTCGGATAATTCTGTAGATTCAGGGCAGTGGAATTTTTCAATCGTTGAGTTTCAACTTTCTGAATTGCGCGAATTGAGTACTACCTAGGTATTTTGTAGCAGTTCAATTGAGACAGGCGAGTTTCTCAGTGATCTAGATGTGGTATGAATTCTATGATGCAGAATATAGTACAGAAGAGAAGAAAAGCCAAAAAGAATCACCCGGCCATCTCGTAACCCTTATAGTCCCCCCTTGACAAGATCTTCCCGGGATGCCAATAATGGAACACGCTCTGAACGATGAACATGGGAATCGTGTCGAGCACATACATGTAGATTTCATGACCGATGAGGTAGCCCGCATTGCCCTGACAGAACTCGACAACCCTGTACAAACACCGAATGATAATCAAGGCCGAGACGCCGAATAACACGTACAATAGGGTTCCGTAGGGCGTATCGCGAACGCGCACGCCCTTATGCTTCTGGACACGCTGGTGGAAGATGATGGAGATGGTGAGGAAGCCGCCGAAGAAGATCAGCTGGACGATCAGGCCGACGACGGTGACTTTCTGGCCGAGGCTGGCCAGGGACGAGACGGCCATCATGCCGCCGCCGCTGCCTTGCGCGAGGAAGGCGATGACGTCGCCTATCACGAAGACTTTGGTGACTTTGTGCGGGGCGATTGTGGAGAGCTCTGGGGAGCGGGCGTAGAGGACGATGCGGCCGTAGATCATGTAAATTGTGGCGGCGTAGAGGGACGGTGGGAGGAGGATGCAGATGCTTTGGCCGACGTAGGGGCCTAATGCTGCTGTGTTGTTTGCGGAAACTGCCCGGAAGATGTACCCTACTGTCATCACTGGGATTATGTTGGTATGTGTATCTGTTGGAGCTGAAAAGGGGACGTACTGATGGCTCCGACGATGAAGGTGGTGAAAAACCAGCATTTGAGCTTCCAGAGCTGGAAGATGTGGAAGCCCGTGCCGGCGCCATAGCAGAGGATGAAAATGACAGCTGCGGCTACACTGGGGCTGTACTGGTAGAAGACGTAACCGGCCATGGTGGGAAAGGCAGGCTTGGAGAGTTGACAAGACACTCGTGTCAAGAGGGCGAAACGAGTGACTTGCACTTAAGGTGGGAATGTGGAATATTTATAGGTCCCTCCTTTTCGGGACCGCCCATGGCAGCTGGGTTTCAAAGTTCTTTACTGGCTAGAAGTGGAGTGGGAGCTTCATCTTGCTAGCACGGCGTGTGCCCTATTTGTCAATTGCAATCGCAGTAGCCTTATAATCAATATTGGCACATCGGGCCAATCGTGTTCGCTACGTATTCGCGTTGGAAACGACGGTGGAGCTCGGAATGCTAATCTTTGCGCCTAATTTGACCCACTTGTCTCGGATGATAAATGGTACGTTTGTGGCTAATGGTCTGTTTAAACTTAAAGAACTTGATGGGTTTAATCAAGTTTATACTAGTATTGTTCGTGCTGCAGTAAAACAAGAACCTGACGCTATGTTATATTGGGTTGTGTATGTGAAGCTAATGTACCTGCGCTTCATATATTAAGCCTAGTTGCTCCATCGGCCATTTTAAATGGACCTTAAGTGACGGGTCCAGATAAACATTCACCTCGCACACCATGGTCTCGGGCCACCGATTAATCCAATAACGGGGCTCCCCGTGCTGCAGGAGAACACAGGAATATGAGAAGATCGCGAGGGCGTAGGAGTCCTTGCGTGCTAGCAAGGCTGCAAACTCATCGTCGGACTCGCACATGAATCCAAAAAAGCCCACATGGGCCATCTTGGACCACCTGAGAAGTTCGCCTATGGCACGAAGGCAAGCCTCAGTGGTCTTCTCAGCAATACTATCGGACTCGATATGTTTCCGTAAATCTTCTAGGGGCGGTCCAATATGCAATGGGTCATCCATGACAGGCTCACAATTGAATAGTGGTTTCAGCACCCCCGACGACAATTCACCCCATGCGGAGGAGATGATTGTGCGGGTACCACGCAAATGGAGAACCCAGTGCGCCAGCGTGCCATCCCCGCTATATAAGAGGCTTTCACGGGAGTACGAGGTACCGAGTTCAAAGATAAATGCGAGTGTCGAGACAGCATAAAGTGCATGACATGTCAGTGGTGAGATTTGTAACAGGGCGAAGCTGGTACTTTTTAACGAAGTTTCATACTGTTGATGTGCATACGTGATGTAACGTGCGTCCGGTGACCCTTTCCGATAGAGGTGAAGTGCAGACACAGCTAATATCATTTGTAACAAGAACTTGTGTTCAAAAGCGATCTCGGGGATATCCATCTGCCATAGTGCCTGAGTTTCGGGTTTAAGAGATAATGTTCGATAAGTAGATGTCGTGAAATGATGGATGAGCCTGGCATTCAGCACGTCACTGTCACTAAGCACCGTTGCTGGCGGGAGGCTAGAGTTAGAAGGCCCCTGAGAGGCTGGTGTAGTCCCTCGGTTGTTCCCAATAGAGGAGCATGAGGGTGGGCTTGGCTGCTGAGAAGTCCGATGTACACCAGGAGTCGTCTCTTGTGATTCGGCATAAGCACAATCAATTCTGTGTTGGATACAATTCCTACACGAAGGCTTGTGCTCGTCGCACTGTCATATGTGTTAGCTGGTATATTGCAGTAACAAGACCACTGTACGTAGAAATAGTATTGAAGACCCACATTGGGAACTGGCTACGTGAAAACGAAGGAAACAGAATTACCTACCTTTATTCTACGCCTCTTACATATTAAACACCCTGTTCTTGCCTTGCGATGTGATCGTCGAGCCAAGGGCATTGCAAGCGATGTAGAGAAAGACACCGATGATGACTTCTTGAGATGCACTTAAAATGGGTGGGTACAGAACGCGACCGGTTCTAAGAAGATATGTGATCTGCCCCTCAACAAATAAGGAGCTCGCGTCTCAGGAGGAATTAATGAGCAGCCAAGCCAAAAGATATTTCCGGAAGGTCGCGCCTGTTGCGGGCTTCCACCAATCACATGACATCTTGATGACCCACCGGATGGACCTATCTACCACTCTATAATTATATTGAAAAATAACAATTACAGTAGATCTCCATGTCTGACATACGTATCTGCGATATGATCCTTATTCCGCAATATGACAACTATGAACTGCTGTACTTGAATAACCATGGGGAGCGAGTTGGCGGTAAAATGATTCGAATTGTTCCTGGCATTACATAGGAGACAAGAGTAGGAGTATCAATAAAGGGAGAAATGAGGACTATTTCTGCGAACTGACCGGTGGCAACTGTAGCGATAATGTCTGGGTACGGCTATGGCGACTGTGCTTCCAATGGAATGACCCAAGATAAAAATGTGAGATGAGAAATGCCAGACACAGTGATTGCCTAGTAGACTACCGCAAGTACATTCGAATATTGACCCTACGATATCATGAACCATGATGATCGGTGTTGAAGCTAGTCCTCAAGGTAACGTGGCTGGGATAATAATCAAAATCCAACTGGCAGATGTGAAACTCAAAAAAGCTAGTTTCGTAGGAGCCGGATTGAGGCGAGGTAAGAATTCTGCGCCTTACTGTTGACAAAAGCTCTGTGAAAAGCTTGTTAGTACTACATGTAAACTGATCTTTTCTAGCAATAGTATTGAAAGTGTGCAATTTGCGCCGAACAATTATCCGCGTTTCTTTGCCCTACCACCTATACAAGAGGAGATATTCCCATCCCATTCTTCCCCAGGGAAATGGGTCGTAACATAGTGCATATATATGTTCCAAACGGTATCTATATACAATGATCACAGAAAAGGCATAGATCCGAGACAACACACAATCCATATAGACATACATACATATAAGGTCAACTTTCCCCAAATCACCAAGCAACCCCAATCAATTCGGCATACTTTATTAAAGTGCCACAGAAACTATCTATCTGCCAGAATGGGATAGGCTGCATACCGGTACTGTTTCCATAGCCAATATCAGCCAGCTCTGCGCTCTGATTCGTTCCCACCATATCCCAGCCGGGTCCGTTGTACGGGTCCTTCACGAACTTTGACCAAGTGTCCTGCATATACCTGCTAAGAGCAACAACTTGGTCTGTCGCTTGATCTTCGGTATAGTAACCGAACACTAAAGGCAACTCGGCTGTGTGTACGGCGCCTTGTCCTGGGAATGTGTTGCTGTCGTCCCAGTTGTACGAATAGCGGTATCTCCAGACTTTGCGTCCATGGTCGGCTGTATAGTTAGCGATGCCACCGGTGGTGCAGGTGAACGCTGTATCGGTGACCATTCTTATTGGCATAGTTAGACTTTATGTCGTCTTTGGGAAGACCAATGGAAACATACCGACTGAAGCTTTCCCATGTGAGGTTGTTGTTCACCAATGCCTTCAGGCTATTGATGAAAATATTGGTTATGGTATCCGAGAGATGTAGCATTTGGGTCAGGACATATTTAAGGGCCAAATCCACGGGCAGCTGCATGCCAGCAACGTTCGCCCGCTCTTTAAGCAACCAGACAACCCCACTGAGCTCATCCTTATTCGTGCCGATAAGCAAAGGCACATTGGCGAACTCGCCTGTCCTGGCACTGTCCCTGATATCCGCCACATAAGTAACATTATCGGTAACGGGCTTGAAGTACAGACTAGCATTCGCAACATATCCCTGGATTTCACGCCATGGGACTTGACGCAAACAGTCTATATCAGAGCATCCAAAGTGGTCAGAAACGTTCTGGTAATTCATCGACGCATTTCCCGGTAGAAGCGTTTCTTGGGACTCAATTATGGCTGCTCGGAATGGGGGTCCTGGGGGTGGTTTGGCGAGCAAATACTTCACGGAGTAACCACCAGCGGACTCCCCGAAGATGGTTACTTTGTTCGGATCCCCGCCAAAGGCGTTGATGTTTTCTCGCACCCATTCGAGGGCCAGGCGCTGATCGAGGAACCCGGAATTTTGCTCTCCAGCGTTTCCTGGTGCGTTCGAAAATCCAAAGACTGTGGTTTTCTGTCAGTTATTAACAACAATACATGGAGGCTCGAGGGCTCAGTATACAGTTAAGGCGATAGTTAATGGTTACTAGAACGATGTCTGCGTTCACAGCCAGAGACGCTCCATTATACACTGACTCCGAAGCAGAGCCACCCACCAGATTCCCCTACAGATGTTAGCTTGCTCGGGGAACTCAAATTATATGTGGGGGCTTACACCATGAACCCAGAACATCACCTCCTTCAATTTCGACGGAGATGCGTCTTGAGGAGCATACACGTTCAAGTACAAGCAGTCTTCGCTTTGCTGAACAGATGAAGCAGCTTTGAGCGTCAGATACTCTTCTAATGTTGTATTGCCTATTACACCATTTCAAACTCTTGTCAGTGGTACGTCTATGTTATGTGATAGTTGGACACAAACTTTGGGGCTTATCCTGCGGACACGCTGCCGATACCTCCTTTGCGTTCCGCGGGTCAGACCACGCCTCCGGTCTCTCAGGGGGAGAAAATCGCTCGGGTGGGGATTTGGCATACGGAACGCCTAAGTAGGCATTCATTGTGGCATCCGGCGCATTGCTAGGTGTGAGTGTCGTTCCGATTAGCACGCCGGACGCAATGGTCGCTGTTGGATCGGCCGCGATACAAGCTATTATCCCGCACACGGATAAAAGGAGGTACAATGCATTATTGCTAAATGGTATGTGCATTTTGCCTGTCTTGAAGTTGGAATATGGTACTTTGCTGATTTTGTTGTGCTGATATGGGTCAAGACTGCCTGTTTATATAAACGAAGACTGCAAGGGCATGGATGCTTCAGGAAGCATTTTAACAAATATCAATGATTACCGGATTATGAGGGGGATTATATAATGCTTGTAATTTATTAAAAATAAGCAATTAAGAGTTTGTTGAATGTAACATCGGCGACTGCATGTTGACCTCATGCAGTACTGGATTCTCCCGGCCCGGGGCTTCCGAACCAGTCATACTATTTCCACTTTTTCATGAAAACCTGTACCATGACATGTCTGTAATCGGTTCATAAAATAATTGTCGAAATTATGGGATGTGTATATTAAAAGCTAAACCAAAAGACCTTGAAAAAAGAAAGAAAGAAAAGTTAAATAAACCGTGACCTAAATATTTAGGGCAAGGGTTTTCCGTACGTATGCTAAGTAAATCGGACCATATATCATGTCTCTTTCTTCTTCTTCTATGATAGTCCTTTACTGACATATCTCCATAGTCCAAATATTATAAATGATAAATAAACAGTCCAATCCAGTTCATCAACAGTGGTTCCGTGTTAGACCTACGAATCTTAGATCCCGTCTATACCTGCGCTTTATTATCTGACACCATTTATTGGCAACCAAGTATGATGGATTTGACAACCATAGCCGGTGGCAATTATAGACCCCTATTAAAGGAAAGCAAGGATTTAGGCAACTCCGAAGTACTCTCGGACCCATATCATTGGCCATTAGCTCCTGACTTTCGATCAGTGCGCCACTGCCACACGTACAGCGTAGTGGAAGCTCAGCTGAATACCAAGTGACACATGCATGGTAAGCGAGAAAAGCAGCAACACAACGATTCGTTTGACTCGCTTGGCTAGTCATTTAGACCTTGAGCTGAAAAGCAATATGCATGACATTTGTCAGGAGACAAGGCTGACAACCCCGCACTGGATTAGGCAGAGGACCCTGTTCTTGTCCCCACATCAGGGAGCAGACATGGATTATGACGCACCTGCACTTTTTATTTCGATCGTTCGTGACATTAGTACCATTCAAGGCTCTTGTGTCTGTACTTATGCATACAACAGCAAAGGGTTTTGTTAAGCATGAAGACGGTATGATGCCTACGATCTATCCTCGGTAGCTTCACAGAATGCCAAGAGAATAATAGTGCGTTTGTCAATGCTATGATGGTAGGAAGCACTATATAGACAAGCCTAGTGCGGCCATTATTATACGTATGTATGTACTTATTACACTGTCATAGTCGGAGTGGAAAGAACAACTGACAGGCGGGACTATCTTATAGCCCTAACGAGAGAACACGTCACGTTTCTGGCTTTGTTTCCAGAATAAGCTGCCTACGAGAGTAAAGTCTGCATGGCACCTATCTCCGCATTTCCACTCAAGAGGTATCGTAGCAGTGCCGCCAGTGCATGCGTAGCTTCTAGCCAGTCCTCCTTTAAAATCATGTCATATCCTCGCGTGAATCGCAAAGAAAAACTTCATCGTTTGAGCAACCTTCCGCATGTACCCGAGATATCAGATCTGCTGGAAAGTAGCCGCGAGCGATATAGATATGACATCCATAGAAGCCAAGTATGAAAACTTCCTGGTTTTTAAGACCAGTACCAATGTTCTGGGAGAGCTGCCCGAGCATGATACTAAGTATTTCGCCAAGGAATTCCTTCCAAGCCCCGCCCCCAAACCACTAACAGCTGTCAGTTGACAATATCAAGAAAGAACAGGATACATACAGCAGCAAATGAAATAACCGGTATCCGTTGTTCTTGTGAGGAGACTACAGCTACGCCATCAGGCCTAGTCGCATATTTCCGTCCTGCAATGTAAAATACTTGTGTGAATTTGGACAGGGAAGCTAAATCTTGTCAGAGATAACCTTTTAAATATGATGAATTGATGAGCCCACTATATCCGCGGTAGCCTTTGCTCGATCTCATGTAAGCTGGCATATATGACTAGCTGTCATGTTAAATTATATGCACCACCCTCTTCTCAGCCGACTGAACAAACGGCTGAAAAAAAGAGATAGTTTCAGTGTCCGACGGGACATCCTCTTCGCCGCCACAGAGGCCAACACGCTTATATACACCCTTCTGCGATACTGGACGAAGAACTAACCATGTGCGTCTCTCCTGGTGGCCATGTTCAATTGGATGACGGAGAATGGAGACTTCCACGCAGACGACATCTTGGCCATTGTAAAGACGCTCCTCTGTCTGTATATCTTCCCATTCGCTTGTTCCTTCACTATATTGGCTGACATCGACACTGACTTTGTAGGATGACTGATCATTGATGTTCACCTTCACTTGAAGGGCACCGTTGTCCCTCCGCCACACAAGCTTCTGAAGAAGGATTTTTGCATTGACTGCGTATGCAGATATCACGAGGCTCCGTGAAGCTATATCGCTTTCCGAATTTGAGCCTGAAGGTAGTCCAAGCACATCACACACGCTAGATACTTGGACATTGGCATGAAAGGGGTATGGATCGTAGTAACTGTTGTTCTTAATCGAAGCCCAAGACCAAGTCGGCAGATCTAGCCGTTCTTTATTTTCTTGGGCAACCCAGTCCAACTGAAGTGGAAAATTCTTTGCCCACATACCATAATGATAAGATCCCAGATCGAACCGAGTAAACCTCTGCGCTGTGGACTCGAGCGCGATGATCCGGTCTGTGTATCTCGTGAACCTCCGTGTAGAGTAATCTCGGACGAGCATTTTCCATTCCCATAACGGATGGCCGATTGTCAGCTCTCGTTCGCCGGAAATATTATCGACTAGATCGGCAATGCCTCGTTTCCTTCCGCGCGTATCCTGGCCTTTCATAAGGGGTGACACAGCCCGGGATGCGCACTCGCACTGGACGCTTTCAAGACACTCCCACGCCAGCTCTTCCGGGCCCAAGTGTAGCACTCGTCGAGACAATATCCTCTCCTGAAACGTCCAGCCTCGCGAGAGAATAGGAAATCCGGAAAGACTGTCCCGTATGGAACGCATGGTAAAATGCTCGCCCCCTTCGAAGATGACATGGTGGGTTTCCTTACACGGCTTTCGTGCATAAATATCCACACTACCCAGCGACGCAAGACGAGGATTCAGTTTGTGGTATGGACTCCGCTGATTATGAAATAACCCCGTGCGGATACCATCCGACGCAGTCGCACTTACTGTTAGCAAGGCATTTTCATATATGTCGCCCATTTTGCACGCCTGATCTGCCCAGTCGCTAGCGTCATCCTGGACAATGCATAATGCGTCGATCCAGATGAATTCCACGCCGAGATCTAGTGTCACACGCATGGCGTCTTTGATCGTGTTCGGTATCTTCTTCCATGGTATTCCCTGGGTATGAGCGGACAGATTATGCGATGTAGTCGTAAAAGGCTCACCCGTTCCCCAACAATAGCTCAAGGCAATATAATCACCTTGCTGTCCGGGACGAGATATATAAAGCTGGGGATCAGACTCATGGGACGTCAACCGAATCACGCGTTTAGGAAGAAATGACCCATGTGCCTGTCGACATGACTTATGAGAATACAGGCATTCCTGCAGCCAAGGCGTAGTTATCTGTGCTGCTAATTTGCTATTCATCACGGGGGCAACAAGGCTTCGTTTTGGAAATAGCGCGGTTGCCTTGACTGTCTCCGGTGTTTCTTCAATGTATTAAATAAATTAGCTCTGTGCTAAGAAATATAACAAGCTACTGACCTTGCAAGGTAAAAAGCTCTACTATATCATCACGCCGTGAGATCGTGATGCCGTGGTCGATGCGGGCTGATATTTGAATATTTTGGACCGAACTGTCCATATCCCTCACGTTCATGATTCTACTCATGGCCTCAAATAATATGGCACATTTTTCACAAGTAGCTGTAGATGATCTCAGGTTGCTGAATCCGCAATATACCACGTAATCTGTCTCCACACCGTACATGCTGTGCTTTACGTCAGTATCCGACCAGTATTTCAAATCCATGCATATTGGGCAGCTTGGTAAACGGTGTGTTGCGAGTCCGATTTCCATATTGGCCATTCGTATACTGTGATGTGTGGGTATAGGTTTTGTTGCTGGCAGATGAAGAGAAAGAACAAGGTGATGTTGAAATTGGATTACGAGGCTGTGCGTTTGTCGATAGTGGGGTAAAATCTGCACTATAGATGGATAAACCCTCGTAAGCGCCCGCTTGGTTTATTAGACACATAACTACTCAGGTTTGCGTTAAGGTACTATCGATGGTTGAAGAAGATTTTACTATGGTTTGGCTTGGATATGACGGCCGAAGATACGCAAGAGGGTTTATACGTACACTGGATATTCCTGAGAGGACTATCCGGGGTAGGGACAAGCTCGGGAATTAAACAAAGTAAATGCAAAAGATAATCAAGGCGTTGCTAATTATGAAATGACTGGCAGGCGGTCCACTGCCCTTCTAGTCAGTGGGAAGAGCATGACCGAAGCCCTAACGGTTGAATAACTCATTCTCTTGCGTTCCAAGAAGATAATTGTTGGGCTTTCCTTCCTAGAAGAGATGTTTCGTTTTGGCCCTCCAACACCGATAATTCCAGTGACATGGAAAGCAACATTGGAACAGAAGGAATCTAGGGGACTTTTGGCAGTTTCAGTCACGCCTAACCTGCATCATGGACTCAAGCTTGTACAGGTATGTACATCAAGGAAATTCTCGACGACAGCGCCAAAAATATAGCCATTAACAGTTAAACAGTTAAAAAACAAACAGAAGAAAATGGCACGTCCGTATTGAATTGAATACGTGGCAATTTAGAACAAAAGCGACCGGCAGGCATTCACATCCCTGGCTATTCATAGAAAACTAGTATAAATTAATCAAAGGCTGAGCCCGATGTCGGACTTCGTCCCGCTGCACGACCTTTCGAGAAGATGATATCCCGTCGCGCCGATATCTCGCATCTAGAGTTTGTACCGTGTCATTATATAAATGCCGCGGCCCTGGAAGGTCCACCCTTCGGAGGGTCCGAGTGGCTTCATGGCTATCAACGGCACAGTGCGAGCCTCTTGACAGCCTTCTGTAGCGCTGATTTTGAAGGACAAGTTCCTTTCTGTCGTTGTCAACGGAAGCGCGGTAAATATTGCTTTGCACCTAGGTAGATATCAGCCAGCGAACGATGAGAACTGTTGAAAGGGATATATACCTGCAAAACAGGCTTGCTGTACTCACTCATAACTCTTTCGCGGACGCGAAGATGTTGCTGTATAAAGTAATCCCTGTCTGGCCTGTTATAGTCTCTGGCCCTAGCGACATCGTGTGAGACAACATAGTGATCCGGCCGCGAATCCACATATCCCCTCCCCACCGGTACTCCATAATTCACATCCGGTTGTGCAGAACTTGGGGCAGGAAACGGGCCCACAAATGCGCTTTGTCCGTGTGAGGCACGATCATAGGTAGGGTTATCATCTGCGGGAAATGGTCCCCCTGAAGCCTGTTGATCATCCGAAAACCTGACCTTTTTCCCTTTCTTCTTGTCCGTATCTGCGACTTCAGTTAGCACACAAGCTTGCTTTGATGGTCCCCCATGCTAGCTCTTACGAGAATCACCACCATTCCTGCCGACGGGGGAGTTAGATTTACTCATGGCTAGTTGAAACGAACCTAAGCTCGCCGTATATTGGAATAGTCGGATTATTCAAGTCCAATAATTAGTATCTGCAGGATCTGTGAGAAAAGGGTGTCTGCCCTCAAGCGCAAGAAGCAGAAACTGCCGTTTATAAGGGGGGTTAACGGACAGAATTAGTCACAGACTCTTGTTGAGAGTTGAACGGCCCATTCAGGAGAATGGTATAGTTTACTGGACCTCGGTTCCTGTCTTATTGCTTCCTGAGGCTATGAATTGGGCATTTTTGGCGTATTATATTGTGGCCAATTTTGCGTTCAAATTTGACCTACCTCAATATATATTCATTCGGGAACAGTCCCAACTTGGTGATGGCTTAAATTTATTTCCTCATACAACACCATTTTGTTACACCAGGTGGCTCCCACGAACAAGGTAATATGGTTTGAGCATGCTGAGACTTTTCGCCGGAGTATTATCGCGGGCTGGATGTGAGTGTCATCATGACCGTAGTGGCGCTTTCCCCTCTTCCTATCCATAAAACATTCATAAGTTCCGTCCGTTCGTAAAGGATATGTCATAATTCGATCAAGTGGTTGCTAAGCTTTGAGAGTAGGTCATCGTACCCAGGTTTATCAGTGTATTCTCCACCGGTTTACATAGAAGATTTTAGTTGTTGGCAGTCAACGCAGTCAGCGATCTATAGTTCAAGCTTAAACGCGCAAGTATTTCACATTAAGATGCAATCATTTAACTGCTGGATTAAGCATGAGATTTCATGTATAGAATCCCCGAAAGACGCATCGATGGCCGAGTAATTAAGTCGGACAGCGTACAAGTTATATAGCCTAGGGTTGCCGCTAAAAGAAGGTAGTGCGATGGCAGGGATGATGATAATGCCTATTGCCCTAACTCAACCCCCGCCATGCGATCTTACCAACTCATCCATTGAAAGCTTCATTACCACCCACAATACTTTCGTTTCGGACCGACCCCAGCATTATCGCATACTTTATCCCAGGGTACGTCACCAAAAGCCCAGAGAAGCCGAAAGGGGAGATCTCATTGGTTGGAAATGAAAGTAATTTATCGGCGTCTCCAACCAATCATCTGCTGACCGCTAGCCACGTGATCATCAAGTAATATCACATGACGGAGCTTAATAAATTCCGAGCCAGTCAAAAGATAAGAGTAACTCTTTTCTACTCCACTCAAAGCTTCCGCTGCATTAGCTTCATACTAATAGCAAAGCTCATGTGTCATGTGTAATGCAAGCTCATCTCGACGCTGCTCTCAATGCCAAAGCATCTACTACTGTTTTCCAGAGTGCCAGAGGCGTGATTTCCCTAGTCACAAGCTCCTCTGTAAACAATTCGCAAACTAGTATACTAGTATTGGATAGTATGGGGGGAAAAGGAGTCAGTTTGTGTGTTTCTCAGAGAACCATTCTCGAGAAAGCCAGTGTTTCCACTCTCAGGGTTCAATCCGGCCATGGGTTCATATTGACTTGCGATAAAATCAACACTCGTTGATTGTTACTTAACAGCGCCTCGCTGATAGCTAGGAGCTAAACCGTGGAGCGCACTTACCAACGATCCAGTACTCTACGATTCAATATATATTCACAGCTATTGATCAAATCTCCAATGGTTAACGGTTTACAGTAAAGCAAGGCCAACCCGTGACATTTGGAGAGTGCTAGGGTTCTTGGATACTTTATAAATTGATCCGTGGATAAGTATCGTCGCACCACTGAAACAGAAGGACTTTAATCATAGATTTCATGAAAAAAGAGACTACCTTTTGTTCTCTTGATCGGTTTAGGATATCCATGGCACAAGCCATCTACCTAAAGAGGTGACATGGTGTATGGCATGTCGAAATTCAACGGAGGAAACATATCGAAGCTAACAGGATTTTCCGCATCCAGATACATCCAAGAAACATCGTCCATGCCTGAAAACAGGTCCATAGTTTCCAAGTGGGGCTGAGTCGCTTGAACGTCACTAACACGGCCAGGCCCATCCGCCAAAGATGGCGAATGCACCTCCTCCGCTGCCCCTTGTCCGCCGGTTAAAGTATTATCTCTTTCTACGGTACTTGAACGATTGATCCGCAGGACATCAAGGCTTGGGAGTTGATCAAGTACAATGGATATCCTATGTGACAAGGATGCCATTGCGTCAGCCGAGGCCCACTTTCGGCGCAGCTCTTGCAGAATATTGCAGCCGGAGTTGAAGTCGTTCCGTGCGTCTTCCTGCTCGCTGGACAAACGGCTATATCGGAGCTGCTGATAGGAAACCGACAGAGCAAGAGAAGCGGTATAAACAATGACCGGAAGTGGGTGCAGCGCATTCAGTCGGTTGACGTCCTGCATGTACCGGATCGCCTGGATCGCAGAGAGCTGCTGTCGCAGCCTGGCAGGTGTGGGTGACGGTAATGTAGTGATGGTCTTCAGGCGATGTGAAAGGATAGCAGTGGCCAGGTAGAAAATGTGCAGTGTAGCTATATGACGGATTTAGTGGACATACCCAAACATACCGAACGGGAGAGGGCGCAGTAACTTGACTGACCGATTGTGAGGGAAGGAAGCTGCCAAGCGTGCAATTCATCCATGACTTGTTCAAACCCCGGAAAGTCCGTGTCCCACCCTGATACCGGGTCCTTTCTGGGTCGATAAAGAAAAATAATTTTGTTGAGGGTCTTAGTGATACGAAAGCACACGTCAAATGCCACAAAGCCAGACTCGCCAGGTGTTAGATCAGGCACGCCGATATCAATGTCAGCCATGATGCACGGCCGCGAGTTCATCACGGCGTTCAGTCGATCTAGCGTCCAAAGACACCAGAACGTCCTCTTGAGCTCATTATCAGCATCATTGGGGCGCGACAGATGTAGAGATAGAGACTGGGCAGAATGCATCGCTTGAGCTATGTAGTTGGATGATTCATCCATACCCTCACTCCCTTCTTGATGCAGAGACAGCAAACCAAAGATCCGGATAAGGGTTAGTTTCCCTAGTGTGGTGCGCCGAGAAAGTCCTGCAGAGAGAGAGGCGTGCAAATGGCTACAAAATTCGTGAACTGGCACTATAGCATCCTTGGACAGTAGAAGCTTGAGATGTTGCGTGGCAGCGTTGTCCTTGGCCGCCAAAAGACACACGACATGCACCAAAGGCGCAGGAATTGTCCCCTGGCCCAGCTGCTGCCAGTATTCCTCCTGATCTAGAAGGGGAATGATCGGATGGAGATTGGCAAAGTAGATATCAGATAATGCTTTGATGGTCTCCGGGGGCACAATATTTGAGACCAGTGGATGCGATCGCCTGCATCTTTTCGGAGGAGATGACGGTGTGACTGGGGCACATTTACTGCGACGACGAGGCTGCACCCACACCCCTATCTCCATCGGCGCCACCTCCTGCGCATCATTTGGGGTCGTGGTTTTATCCAATAACCTAGCCTCTGGGTTCAAGTCACTAATGAAGCGAGTTGTCTGGGAACTATCAGGGACGTCTGATCTCAATGATCCTTGGATAGATTGTTCTTCTGATTCTTCTCGCTGCTGTGGCGACGGCTGGTCTTGTTCTGGGCCATTACCTTGACGCTGACTTTGGCGTTGCTTTAACCGAAAACTGGGTGATTTGGAGACGCCTCGAGCGTTTGCCCAGTCAATGCGGGGCTCTGCAGCGATTCCCTCCGAGGTACTTTCAGTAGCTACATTGCGTGACGGTGAAGCAGAACACCCCGACGGCGTTTGCAACTGGTGGTTGCATCGCCTCTAATTGATTATAAAGGTCAAACTCGCGTGATGCTAAATCATGAGGTTTGCGGCAGCACTGACCTTCTTGCGCCGACACTCACTGCAGGCTTTGCGAGACCGAGTGCGCCGCGACCGATTACTCATATCTTGGTACGATACAAACGTAAGATCGCCCATCATTCTACACTATCTTAAATATAGGAAGAGTGACAGGTTTTTTTTTGGGAAATTGACACCAAGAGTGGATTGAGTCGTTGGATCATGGTGGCCCACTCGTTTAGCTTGCTGACTTAAAAGTACAAAGAAGTACGCCTCATTTATTGCCGATCTATATTGGATAAATGGTCTACCCTTGCCACTAACCCTAACAACAACATATAATTGGTCGTACTAAGCCCTTTCTACCTCTCCCCTGTACATATAATACAGGGAATCGAATTCAATTCACACTGGACAGATTAACTGCAATTCATTAAATTGAAGCCCTGACCAGAAGCATAAGTGGACGTGCGGGGTTAAGATCCAATTCCGGAAGGTCCGCACTCCAGTCTCCGCAGCGGACGACCTTTTATGGAGTAGTGCGGAACTTCTCGATTAGGAAGTGAAAGCCGCTTCCTTCTAGAGATGTCCAGAGGCACGACAATGTAAAGATATACACGTGGACATCATAATCCGATATGATCTGGCAAGGGTAATGATTCAGCATGTTGCTTCAGGGGTTAAGGACGTGTGGAATTGGAGTAATCGCATGGAATCGGTGGCTCGGTAATTCTGGTAATTGGTTGAAGATATCTTAGTTTATTATCAGCCCTTACATGAGCACGCATTCCGGAGAATTTGTTGATGTGAGTAATCCAGCGAGTAAAACTTATTGCTATATACCCTCACGAAGGCCGCGACCCGGCACTCTCTGCTTTTCAATCAGCATTTAGAAATCTTCAAATGACGTTGAGGCATATGTCCGTCTAGGGCTAGCGACCTTTGTTAAAGCCACCTGCAGCGGGTTTACTGATGGCAGGTCATTCGTCTTAAATGGACTTGCCCGTGAGGTATTGAAGTTCTTTTGTATGCAATTCAACATACCTCTCCTGTGGTCCCTCAGCTTCGTTATATCTGCAGCTTCGTCAGCATCTTGAGCAGAAAGTCCTTGATGATGGTTTGACTGACATCCATCGTCTAGATGTATTGTTATCGAATGAACTGTAAAGATTTGCATTAGACAACGACCGAGAGTATGTCGGAATACATGTAGGAGGCTTTCTAACCCAAGTTGATATCTTATCAGAGCAAGGAATTATAAGGTTACATCGCACAGCTGTGACAACCGGGAAGGCTTGATGGTTCTTAGGGCAAGATACTAAGTTTATGTTGGACTGCGGGTGAGTGACGAGAGGAGGAAGGGTATGTTTATGACTCCTCTATGTAAGGGGTAGTCTAAGATCTGCCAGATATTATACCAGAAGTATTGATCAACGACTAATATCTCTCGTAGTTGAAAGACTTCCAGAGAAAGGCTTTGACAACTTTTCTTTGTGGGGATCCCCGGATTAATTGTAATCGGCAACAGGATTTCAAGCCGAAGTCTGCCACTCATATGCTAAGACTGAAGAACTTTCTCGCCTGTAGTCGGGGGGATTTCGATTCCCCGACATTTCATCGGCAATATGATGTACCACCGATCACTGAATCATAGTAACCCGACAACTCAATTAATAAAACCCGTCACATCTCTTCTATACTTTCATATCTAATTCTATTTTCCAATATCACAAAAACGCAGTCAACGTATCAAAATGAGCGAACCCACCATTCTAGACAGACTAGCAGCGCTAGACACCAACACCGTCTCCGACGCTCTGGACTTCCTACAACTAAAAGGAGCCACATACGGTCTCCGCCCACTATGGGACTGTCCCAAGATCGTCGGACGTGCCAGCACAGTAAAGGTAGCGCCCAAGACAGACGCGACCCCGACAATGCACCTCCTCACACCCGTCATCGACGCAGTGACAACACACGACCGCGTGCTCGTCATATCCGGCGGCACAGAGGGAATCTCATGCTGGGGCGACATCGTCGCCAACGCATCAAAAACGAAACACATCCGAGGCACCGTCATCGACGGCGTGAGTCGCGATATAGACGGGAGCAGAGACGCCAAGTACCCTGTTTACGGGCGCGGCGTGACGATGATCAGCGCGCGGAACCGGCTGGTGCAGGTTGATTCGGGGACGCCGTTGGATGTTGCCGGGGTGACCGTTCACCAGGACGACTATGTTATTGCTGATAGATGCGGGACGGTGTTTGTGCCTGCTGCGCGTGTCGAGGAGGTCATCCAACTGGGCGAGCGCATTGATCGTCGGCAGAATCTGATGGTTCGGGATGTTCGTGCCGGCAAGCCTGTTTCGGAGGTGATGCATGATAAGCAGTTCCAGGCTATTTTGGATGGATCTGAGACAGGTTCTGCTTCCTCGTCATCTCGGAACCCGAAGCAAGCGAGTCCAGAGGACCAGGAGTTAAGTGCGTTGTTCGCAGACTCGGATACCGCCGGTGTGTCTGATGCGCTGGATAAACTCGGTATTCCGGGACAGGCATTTGGCATTATGCCGTTGGCCGATTACACCAAGGTAACCGTCGGACCGGCCTTCACGGTCCGGTATGTCCCAGCCAGTAACCCGCCCGGGAGCGTAGGCGACTTCATCGACGATGTCGCCGTCGGCGATGTCGTGGTCATCGATAACGGCGGACGCACGGATTGTACCGTCTGGGGCGATATCATGACCCAGTACGCCGGTATCCGGGGTATTGCAGGTACAGTCATCGATGGGGTGTGTCGCGACGTGAACCGTGCCATCGACGATGAGTATCCTCTTTTCACGGCCGGTCGGTGGATGCGTACCGGCAAGGATCGCGTCCAGGTCGGCGGTGTCAATGAGCCGATTGGTGTTGGAAAGGTGCATGTGCAGCCGCGCGATATTGTTGTGGCTGATGCTAATGGCGTGGTGGTTGTTCCTAGGGATCGTGCGCGTGAGGTGGCTGACGTTGCGGGGAAGATTGAGAAGACCGAAGCTGGGATTAGGGAGTTGATTGCCGGGGGTGCCACTATTGCTGAGGCTAGGGAGAGGCTTGGGTATCATTTGCTGCAGCGGAGGGGGTAGTTGGGTTTGAACAGATATGTAATGGGACTATCTTCTTTGGATCTATGTAGCTTCAATGAATCAAGATTCGATTTAAGCTGATAGAGCTCAGCTAATGAGCGTATGGCTGTGCAGGCGGTTGCATGTAGCTGGGCTCATATTAGTACCATGGTAACAACTTCAGGTATGTATGGTGTGTAGGAGACTATAATCGAGACGCATCTACATACTGACTCCGCTAAGTTAATCGATCCCAATAACACCTTCAATACTGCGCGGTTACATTCATATAAACTTAGTCAACGTATCTACAGTCCCTCAATCCAGCCAAATACAACCCAAATCACCCCCTCGCAGCCCTCAACTCAGCAAAATACCAATTCTGAATCGCCCGAATATCATAACTCAGCGCCACAGTATCAAAAACCTTCAAATGCTCCTTGCAAGCAGCCCCATCATTCGACAGCCGACCAACCCACTTACCATGCCTCCTAGCCGCCGCCACGATCTTCTCAACAGCACCCACAAACTCAGGCTCCGTCCCTTTAGCAGGGACATACCCGAGCACCGAAAGCGCCAAGTCATTCGGGCCGATGAACACCATATCTTGACTCGTTAACATCAATTTTCCCATATTGTCTGGATCAGGAAGTACTCACCGACACCGGGAACAGCACAAATCTCATCCACATTCTCGACGCCGGCTTTAGATTCAATCTGGACGCAGGTGAGGAGCGTTTCGTTAGCTGTTTTGATATACGTCGGGATGTCGACCCCGCGCGCGAGACCAGGGAAGGCAGAGCCTTGTCCTCTCAGTCCTTGCGGGGGAAACTTTGCATATGAGACGATAGTCCTAGCTTCTTCTGCTGTGTTTATCCGCGGGACTACAATTCCACTATTACCACTTTAGTATCAAGACCCTGTAAGTAAGGTCCTGTAAAAACATACTGCGCGCCAGCATCCAACGCCCTCTTAATCAAATCCGAGTGAGTCCCTCGAATCCGAACAAGCGACGATACACCCAGTGCCGCAATTGCAGCTGTAGAACCATGCATGGAATCATCGCTGATATTCCCATGTTCGCAGTCGATTATGATACCCTGTTTTTGTAAATTAGCTGGAACGCAATAGAGAAGGGGAGGGGACTTACATCGACGCCTGTTTGTGCTACTATTTGGGCTGTCCGGAAAGATGGAAGGCCTAGGAAGGTCATGATTGGTTTTGTGTTCGCTCGGAGAGCGTTGAGGAGCCGTAGAGCTGGGTTGTGGAGGGTGCTTGTTATGGCTGAGGGGTATATCATTTTCTTTTTATTTTTGGGTGTTGAGGTCTGTTATGGGTGTTGTGAAGGGTTATAGGAGCAGAGTTGGTATGGTGAGAATTGAGAAGGAGGTAAATGACGGAATCGGAAATGAAATAGCATGAAGTCATGAAGTTGAAGGTCCTGGATATTGTGGCTAGAGGATTTCTATCGGGATAGGATAAATACACCGAGGACTCAATGCTATGAATTTCTAGGTTGGGTTCAGATCACCGGTACTGGAGTTAGGGCTGAACGCCGTTCATTTCAATCGATCATATGTAGTCCTACGTGCGCTTCATGTTGGAAAAGAATAATGGGATGGGGAAGGAGTCTCACTATCAGTACAAGTATACCGTATGTGGCTTTTGTGAGGTTTGTTGACTCTCTTATTTAATTGGGATGGGAGACTTGGCCAGTTGGCCCAGGTATTCTTGTCTCGGGAAATTGACATCTTCCCGATACTCATTTTAGGGTAAGTTCGGGCCGGATGTTTGATGGGCCTATCTACAGGCATCATCATATTGGCAGTCTATGATTCAGATATTATTTCAGATGGGATTGGTGGCAACGTCAAGGTACTTAAATTACTCCATGGCCTTTTCTCGGCGGCCTCCAGTTTCCAACCACTTCCTTGCAAATTGCAATCACTGTTGAATGGTGGGAGTCTCTTAATCTCTTGAGAGATAACCAACAGTCCTCGAAAGACACTGGTTGTCCCCTTCAATGGTACCCTCGCTCTCCTCGTCAACCCAGACACGTGTGTACCCTCCGCCAAAATCGATGATCCACAGATTATCGTCAGAATCAACCAAAACAGTATCCGGCTTTGCATCGCCCCAGGTTATTCCCGCGGCGTGTAATACTTCTATCACATCTGGAAGCTGAGTTACCCATTTCATCCGAACTGGTAGAGGGATACACATGCAACAATCCATCCGTCACCTTCGGAGTGAGAACGATGGTGTCAGAATAAAACCAGTCATGGAGAGTTCGAGCTTGTTGTGGGTGTTCGGAGGCCAATGATTTCATCTGGGTGTCACAGCGAATAGCTATCCAGAAAGAGAGCTGTTCTATTGGGTCGCCGTTATCATTAAGTTACATCGAAGTCAGGAGAGACATGGACGCTGGTAACAGACGAGTCGTGGGGTTGCTGTCCAAGTGCTATTATTACAAGCGAGCTGTATGATGGAGAGGTTTACGATATGCGAGAGGAGCAAAGTGACTGGACCACCGCTGACCCTAGTGGTGAGGTTTTTCCCGTGAAAGTGCTGTCGCCGCCGTCCTCTGCCTTGATTGCCACAGATGCGACGCCCGTGCGAGTCACGGAAATGGTTAAACCAACCCAGGTACTGTTGAGCAAGAATGGGAAGGTTATTATCGACTTTGGATAAAATCTAGTGGGTGCCATCAGAATAGCCTCCGTGTGCCTTCCAAAAGACCACAAACTCTCCGTTGTCCACGCGGAGGTCCTCGATGCAGATGGAGACGTTGTGACCCGCACGCTGCGTCATGCGAAATGCATAGATACAGTCATATCTTCAGGAGAGCCTCTTACCATGTGGCAGCCCAAGTTCACGTTCCATGGGTTTCGATATGCTCAACTCGAAGGATGGCCCGGAATTCCGTCCGTCGACGATTTCACAGCCTTAGTAATCCACACCGATATGAAGCGCAGGGGGTGGTTTTCTTGTTCCGATCCACTTGTCAATAAGCTCCATGAAAACGTCGTTTGGAGCATGCGTGGAAATTTCTTGTCTGTTCCTACAGATTGCTCCCAGCGGGATGAACGTCTAGGCTGGACAGGGGATATTCAGGTCTTCTGTCCTACAGCTACATTCCTCTACGATACTGTGGGCATGCTATCTATTGGCTAGAGGATCTGTCGGCCGAGCAGTTGGCCACGCCTCATGGTATCCCCGGCCTGGTAGTACCCGATGCAGTCCCAGCCGAGCGTTCGCGGATGCCGCAGGCCTTATGGCATGATGCGGCCATCCTGACGCCCTGGGACCTGTACGTTGTATCCGGAGACACCGATATTCTCAAGCGACAATACCATAGCATGACGACGTGGATTGACAAGGCCATACGCCGTGGACCGGATGGTCTATGGGATCCCCAAGTCTGGCAGTTAGGAGACTGGCTGGATCCTAACGCTCCTCCAGACGATGCAGGCTACGGTCGTACCGATGGTCTCCTTGTCGCAGACGCCTATCTAGTTCAAATTACCAGGACGATGGCCAGTATCTGTGCCATCCTCGATCTCCCCGAAAAGGCGACCATGTACGAACATGCCACGGCAAGGTTAAAAGCAGCATTCCAACACAAATACATAACACCCTACGGAAATCTCGCAAGCAACACCCAAACAGCGGTCTCACTGGCTCTCCTCTTCTCCCTCTTCCCAGATGACGGCCAAGCCCAAGAAAATGCACAAAGAAGTCTAGGCGGTCTTGCGCGCGCATCCAAATTCCGCATCGGCACCGGCTTCGCTGGCACAGCCGCTATCTGCCACGCCCTGAGTGGCAATGACCGAAACCTCCAACTTGCCTATCGCATGTTACTGGAACGGCACTGTCCCTCGTGGCTTTATCCGGTTACAATGGGCGCAACGACCATATGGGAAAGATGGGATAGCATGATGCCAGACGGCAGAGTCAATCCCGGTGAAATGACAAGCTTCAACCATTACGCGTTGGGGGGTGTAGCGCGCTGGCTACACGACACTGTCGGGGGAGTAAGCACAACGGATGGGTGGCGCACTGTCCTGGTTTCCCCGAAACCGGGGGGCTCGATCGACCACGCGGAGATAACGTTTGAAGGGCCGTATGGGCTGGTCAAGAGTCGGTGGAGTATTGTTTATGATACTTTTACCCTTGAGCTGACGATCCCGCCGAACGCGAAAGCGGAGGTTGTCCTTCCGCGGGCGAAGGATATTCTTTTCTTGGGCTCTGGAGAGTATACCTTTTCTTGTCCGTATCATGCTGAGCCGTGGCCGCCGAAGCTTACGCAAGAGAGTTGGATGCCAGTTAAGATATGTGATTGCTGCGTGTAGGTTCAGTGTTTCTATTGTATGTACTTGATAGAGAGCGATTTGTGATTAGAGCCACCAGTATAATTGGAAGATTTGGAAGTATGCATCGCCAGGGCTCATAAATATATGATGTCAACAGAGCATTTACAATTCAATTATCACATTCATGAAGGCACTTCCCTGATAAACTGGACAATACACGACTCGACTCCAGTCCTCCTTCGACAGTGCAGGTAACCTCATTGTAAAACGCCCATCATCCAACCCCTCAAATACATTCAATAATTGCCTCCAATAGAGCCGTAAAATGTATTCAGAAGTACCATTATAGCCTCTTCCTTCATCTCAACCAATCACAGCCTAAATTGCGATACCCAAAACAGTCAATATAACCCGGAAGAGTACAACCAATCCCAACACCATGTCCTCTAGCCATAACTACCTTTTCAAATCATAGACTCGGTGGCTCTTTACCCGTACCCTGGACAGACTTGCCAACCGCGAAAGTCTCCTCGATCGAGACAGCACGATTGACGGCAACACGACAAATCAAAATATCGTATCTCGGTACATGCGGTCTACAGGGATGCAGATCCTTCGGTTCAGGGTTTGGTCGAACTAGTCTAGGGTAGCACCACTTGTCTAAACTACTGTTTAGGGCTTGGCTTGGAGAATTTAGTATTTTGATTGAATGCGGGGTTTATGAGCGTGGGCTGAGATTTCGTTCATGGCGAGTAATTTTGTCTCTAGTTCTTTACTTGGGGTAATTCTCCTAGAATGAGTACGATATCTCGTCAAATTCACAGTCATATTGCCTGAAATAGTATAGTTCATCTCATAAACCATGTAGGATAGTGTAGATCCATCCTCAGGCTCGACCTGTTCTTGAAACTTGAACTAAACCGTTGCCTCCTTTTTATCAACCCGTTCATTAACCTCCTCCAGCTCAACTGCGTGGCCCTTTGAATCATGTTGAACGATCTCAACTCCCTTTTCTGCATGATCGACACCACCAAACAGGGTGTCCATGTGCTCTAGAGCAACTCCTTTAGTTTCTGGGATGAGAAAGTATACGTAGATGAAGAGGACGATGTTAATAGCACCAAACATGTACATGGCGTAGCTTGTAGCAAATGTCAGTTAGGTCTGGGTAAAACCCATGTACTTTGTATAAACTTACAATCCTTTCTTTTCGAGGAAGATGGGGAAGATTTGCTCTGTATACCATATTAGCATTGAATCCAGGGATACTGAACGTATCATACTTACGTAGAATCGTGTTCGAAATCGATTGAGACTGTGTGGCCATGCCGATTGCCTGGGCGCGGATATTCATGGAAAAGACCTCGGCCGTCCAGATACACACGGTAGCGCCCCAGGATGGCTTGTAGAAGAGAGCGAACAAGAACATGAGAAACACGGTAGCGATTCCCACAGGCTTGGACTTGGAGCCGTCATCTTGCTCCGGGGTCTCGGTAACGGTGGCGGCGACGATGAACATGCACACGCTCATTCCCGCTGCGCCGATGAGGAAGAGCGCACGACGGCCAAAGCGGTCTACCATCCAGGTTGCGTTGAGTGTGAAGATGATACTGAAGGTGCCGTTGAGTGCGTTGATGAGTTGGATTTGCTTGTTGTCTGTGAAGACCTTTTTGTATATCATTGTCGAGTACATGGACAGCGAGCCCTGGCCGGTGAATTGCTGGCCGATGTTGATGCCACAGGCGAGTACTGGGTTTGGTTAGCGTTTTGTGCGAGTTGAAAGGTGAGATGAGAGGCTGACAGAATCTATAACGAATAGCCAGGTCCTTCCACAGTGGGGAGTATCGGCCAGGATTCATCTCTTTCTCGAAGGCAATGGCTTGTTGGATCTCTTGAATCTCAGCTTGTATTTTCTCCGGGTCATCCCGGATCAGGGACAAGGCCTTCAATGCATCTTCCGTCCGATCCTGTTGAATATACCTGGAGAGATCAGCCCCCGCTTACGACATAACTGAACATACATACCAACGCGGAGACTCCGGACAAAACGGCATCCCAGTGATGATGATAATAGGCGCCAGAATCTGAAACAGCATGACAATCTTCCAGTCCCAGTTGCCCAGTTTATCCGCGTTTTCGGAACACGCATAGTTGATCCAGTAGGCAACGAACGATCCGATGCCAAAGTACACTTGCCATAGACTCATCAGCATGCCACGTTGATTTGCTGTTGCCACCTCGTTGATATACACGGGCCCAGCTGGCATTGCCAGACCCTGTCCGATTCCAGTTATGGTGCGACTGGCAATAAACCCACCCATGTCACGGGGGGTGAAGGCGGCTATGACGCTGGAAATTATCACGATGCCGGCTCCGATATACATGGTCCATTTTCGGCCGAATCGGTCTGAAATCGGGGCTGAGACGAAGAATCCTTGAAAAGATAATCTTAAGTTTAGGTCATGGTGTCATTGAGGGATACATACCGGCGACGATGCCACCAACCGTATATGCCGTGTTAACGGACCCAATGACAGATGGAGACTGTGAAAATGGTTGGCTTTGAGGGGAAAGATGAATGATGGTTCTACTCACGGCGTGGTGAAAATATTCCATAAAGTGATCGGAGCCCTGGATTGCATTGAAGCTCGAGGAATCATATCCATTGAGCATCATGCAGCAACCTGCAAGTAGACAGCATATCCATAGATTGAGCTTTGGAGATCGGAACAGCATGATTAGCTAGTTAAATCCTGAAAGAAGGAAGACAAAAAACAATGTGGCGATCAGGTCCAGGAATTAAGCCGAAAGTCATAGAGGAAGAAAGCCTTAGGCAACAGTCGTACATGCCGCCAAGTTATATACAACTCAACTGTATTCGAAGGGGTACTAGCCTTTCTCATGTTACTCCACGATGTTTGAATAGCCGGCTAAAAGAGCTCTACCATCCGGGGTAGCCCCACCCCCGGATTGACGCGAACTGGAGTAATGATAAACCGAGGCCTGGACCAGCAGACTTGCATGCCTTGATGGTCATCCACATGAGCTATTGGTAATGATATTACGGGTACGTAATTATTCAAGAACTAACATGTCAACGATGAGTCGACGGTAGCGCAACATGATGTGGAGAGTGAGGGCTATTCTAGACAGCCTTAGGGTTAACCTTAAGCTTTAACAGAATACTGCCAGAGCAAGTCCTAATTAACCCCGCCCACAAACTTTTGGATCCTCTTAGACCCTGTAAATTAGTCTAGGGGCTGCTATGTAGTAACTGGCCATGTGATACTTGTGATGGGCTCTATCTCTAAAAGTTCCGTAATTCAGTGATATGTGTCAGGTGTGTACCCCTTGATGTCCGGTCAAAGGAAATACACGATTATCCATTCGAGACTGTCTAGCCCACAAAGATAGGATTAAAATAATTTATCTTCTCAAAAGCAGGTCCAGACACGTATCGAATGAAGACGGTGGAAGTCTCAATTATGAGCACTGCCCGACAAAACATTGAAAGGGTCTATGGATAGTACTTTCCATCGGATATATAGTCAGCAATCTGGGGAGCCTTGTCAACATTAACATTGAATTCAAATGGGACGTGTATGGACGAGTTCCAAGTCTACTTAGATTGACTGGTCCTGGTCATGGTATACAACGAGTCTCAATGCCTTTCTTAGCTTGACTCGGAGCGATAGAATGTCCCCGCAGGCCGGTCAAGGCGCAGGGCGAGCAAATATTTTAGTAAATAGTTTGTATGGAATGCGTAGGACTAATTTCTCTGTACTTTGGCATACTTGACCCAGAGGGGTACGGACACCCCAGCATACATCTAGCCTCAATCGTCATAGTTGACAACAAGGATTCTCCGCAGTGATTAGGGTCCAATAGAGCCGCAGGGACAGTCACTAGACCCCTATGTTAACCCCACACGAACGACTATAGAGCACAACCTTCGGTTGAATATGGCCTGAATTGCCGTCTGTAAGCCCTATCGTATCATATATTCCATTACCCGATCTTCAATTACCGACTACTAATCGGAGACCAATACCGCAATTTAACCATTCAACAGTATACACCCACCCTTGAGATCAAACTGATGAGGCTTGTTGAGGATAGGTTGATTGGCATAATCATTAATTACAGACATGACGGCTACTAGTAGGTGAATAGTACGTGGTTAAAGTACGTAGGGCTGTTATTTTAACAGTCATATGGATGTTTGTCTGCGTGGTATCTTCGATTTGCGACAATCCCAGGTAAACCAATAACTATGAGTTGCATTTGATTCGGCTCTTCTATCTCAACACTCTGTACATCACATACAAAGGCTTGCCCGTAAATATTCTTGCTACCTTAATTATCCTCCACATTATTGATTCTATCACTTCCATTGCTTTTACCATGACGACAGGTAATTGGTTAGAGCTGATTATCTTTGCAATAAGCCTGACAAGCAGGCTAGAAACCGCACCAGGCACATTCACAGTCACGGTGAGCACGGAGGCTAGGATGAGGCGGTACTACGTGCGGCGCGGACTTTTGAGCTTGATAGGTACTTACTGGGGAACGAGATTCAATATGGAGTCTGGCACTGGCTTGGAATCTATTTAACTGGCAGTGATTGTTTGCAAGAAGCTGAACTTGAGGTGGGCTGGCAGGATTGCGCCACTGGTGATCCCGAAGCTTAGTCGGAGGGGTCGAGTTTGACAATTCTTTCCCCGCTCTTATCATACTTTGATACTGTCTAGGCCACTTATGATTTAATTATTATATTATGGATACCTATGGCATTGAGAGAAGGGAGCCTTTAGGGCCCGTGGGTTGTCCGAAGCGTAGTTTGTCGGCCGACCCGGCCCGGCCCGATCTGATGCGATCTGGTTTAAGCCCAGAAATGAGTAGTACCCTAAGATCTCCATCTTAGGCGGGATTGAGAGAAGACAGACATTGTTTGACACATAACAACACATAATTGACTTGGCTCTAAGCTTCTACTTTATTGCAGCGAGGGATCAAATTAAGCAAACTCAAACAACGCAGCCGGCTTAGTCGGCTACTAAATAGACATAGAAACAAGGATGACAGATAGAAGTCAGCAAAATAGTACAGTCTTCACTCTCTGAATCTCACTGGACGGATATCCGGCCCCAGATGAAGCAGTTGCTCCAAATCAGTCACAGTTCTACCATCCACACCGTCAAACTTCTTAACCTTCTGAAAGGCCTCTGAGTCGATATGCTTTTCAAAGAACTCCAGCATCGATGCAATTTCTGCTGGGCTTAGCTGTTTATAATCTACCACCTCACCACGCGAGCTAAAGCTTCGGTATACTCCGTCCGTAGCAAGGTGGGTGAAGCCTTTCAGCGAAGGCGAGTGTTTTAGGGGTGGGAAGGCATTTGATTCCCCTTCGTTTTTCTATAATAGTGTTAGTCTTATGTAAATGTATGCTGTCAGAAATACTCTTACTATGCAGGACATGAGTTAGGTGATTTTTTGTGCAATATAATGAAACTCTTGATTGTATTGTATAATATTGTATGTATGTGTATGTGTGTGTGTAGTTGAAAAGAGGTAGAGACCGTTCCGGGAGATGTAGTGAGGGGAAGAACGTACTAGAGCTAATGTAGAAGAAATGCTGACGTGATGACCAGTTGTCACACGCCCTGAAAAGGGGTATAAAAGAGCCATTAAGATACTGGATTAAGTAGTTTCCTAGTCATACCCATGTGCGTACTATACCCCTAACAGGCTCATTGAACATCCGCTACTCATCTTACCCCGAAAGCCAACCCTTTCTATCTCTCTGTCTCTTTTCCTTTTCTTGGAATCATCACTTCCAGATTCCTAGGATTCTGATACAATTTGTCTATCATTCTATGTGTATCGAGTAAAGCCATGGCACCCCGGTCGCGTACAGTAAATAGCATTGGACTTTGTTGCTTATATTGAAGTCTCTTGGACAGCCTTCGATGGCGGCTGTCGATTGAATACCTCATAATATGATCGAAGGCCTCCAAATAATATTCAAGTACTGATGGTAAGCCGTCACTAGTATCACCAGTACCAACTTAGTCACACTCACTATAAATATATACAACCCGCATGCCAGTTTAAACTAAATTATATAGGTACATAGCTACCAGTGCATTCCAGCCATTCAATACTTTTCGTTGTTACTATTTCAAGTTAACTTTCTAGAAGTATATGTGCTACATAGAATACGTCAGCGATGTTAAAAACTCAAGTAGTGATGTCATATGTCGCATGTTACATCCAGCCTCTAATCTCTACAGACTTGTAAAAGGTCAATGTTAAAAGGATAACAGCTAAAATAATCTAACTTAGAATAAAGATACAAACACAAGAACTGCATTCACAGCCATCATCACTACAGCATGTAACTTAAAGGGCGCGTTTTAGGGCTTACTCCCCAAGGCATAAGCCGCAGCCCCACTAATCCTTCACCCAGAAACAGAGAATACCAAAAGTCAACCCTTACAACATGATTGCACATGCTGACGAATACCTCTAGACAAAAATAAAATTCAAAATAAACCCAATTCCCAAAGTAAAGTATAAAATAAAGCCCATGGGATCCCGAGACCAACTATTCCCACAACCTGCATCAAGCACTACCTTGACAGTACTAGTAGTACTACCTACTACCATACGGAAGTATATAAAAAACATGACGGGTAAACCCAAACACCACCCCAAACACAACTCCACAAACTCACAAAGCTACCAAGAAACAAACCCTCTCCGCATCGGCATCGCCCTATTCCCCGGCTTCCAAGCCCTAGACGCATTCGGCCCCCTAGACTGTCTAAACGTGCTTTCCTGGTCCGAACCCCTCTCCCTCGCCATCCTAGCCCCGTCCCTAGACCCCGTAACTACAAAGTCACACCGAACCCCAACGGCAATCAGCCAATCCATCGTCCCAACACACACCTACGCCTCGCCACCACCGCTAGACGTCCTCCTCGTCCCAGGCGGCTGGGGCACGCGCGACCTCACCCCCGAACTCCGGGAAGTTATTTCCTTCATTGGTACCGTCTACCCGAAACTCAAGTATCTGATCACAGTATGCACCGGGGCAGGTCTTGCAGCGCGCGCAGGCGTACTAGATGGGAAGCGGGTGACGACGAACAAGAAGGCGTTTCACGAGCTCGAGGCCATGGGTCCCAACGTGGACTGGGTGAGGAAGGCGAGGTGGGTTGTTGATGGGAATGTGTGGACCTCGTCTGGGGTGAGTGCGGGCATTGATGTTATGTTTGCGTGGATTGGGGAGGTGTTTGGGGAGGAGAAGGCGAAGGCCACTGCTGATGGGATGGAGTATGTGAGGTGTTTGGATCCGGATGATGATCCTTTTGCTGGGGTGTATGAGTAGATTTGTATTTGTATTTGGTGTTTTGGTTTGGTTTGGTTTTACGTTTTGAAGTAGGATGGGGACTGTTTATTATTTGGAAGTTGGTTTTATGTTTATGGTGGTTAATGTGGTTTTGGAGTAGTTTGGTATTTATGGATAGCTTGTCCTCTATAGGCCCTTGATCACTTGGATTATTAGACAGACACAAGTCTGAAGGCTACCCTTTAGTGAACTCTGCAGTTAATAGCTGCATAGTCAACAATGTACGTTTTTGTACATCAATATGCCTACACCAAATATATCTACTCGGCAACGCTCTATGAGGGCAATAGGGCTAGTAACACTCCTAGTTCGCAGCAATATGATAGAGAACATCGGCCTTGCCCTCACGTGGTGTACAGAGCCCTCATCCTCTCATCGAAGCAATCAATACCGGCACTGTTAAAATGTACGTAGTAGAATATCCGGTTGAGAGACCCACACTCTATTTAGTGGATATTGCACAACATTGACCATGTTTGAAATATAGTAGTATAATCATTGACTGTAGCAGCCGTGGAGCCCTTCTATGCCTTCCGGATACTGGCCGTATCTGCTCAATTCCGAATGCCTGAGGTCATTTCGGGCATCGCGGTCATCTCGGCCACTCGGTCACTCGGCAACTCCGGCGTCTCGGTATAGGTTGTAAGTTGTAACCGTTAGTGATAAAGTACAGCGTATGAGATAGTTGACCAAGATCCACTTACTGCTTAGCCTGGGATCCTCTTTGAGTGGATTTCATAACGGTTGGATCACTGTCCGTGTGGGTCTTCAAATGTTTAGTGGTCAATGGGTCCTGGGTGTATCTACAAGGTTACCATTCGAATTAATCCCGCGTTCTCAACATATTGTTCTCAATGTTTCAAAATAGTATGAATCACTCATCTCGATATAGTAGCTCTATCTAGCACCGAAGAGGCGGAGAATGGACGGAATTCGTCCACACTAGTCAATCATAGACCGGCGATGCGGTCTCTGAAGATGAATAATCCCAGTGTCACTGTATATTGAATTTAGCACTTGATAGAGCTCCAGGAAAGTCTGAGTTGTAGCTACTATTATGAATCCTGGGTTATGTCTTTCTTTCTGATGGACATCTGGGGGTTATTATGGTCGTAGTCAAGGTGCGGCTTTGTTCTCTAGAGTGGAGTATCTGGTGCCAATTGTAATGAGTAATGACGTTGAGCCAACCTTAATAGTATGTTTGATTTAGTTCTGTTAATTGTTGTCTTGGACAGATGGTTGAAAATCATCACTCACAAGTCCATTGTTCCTCTGCTGAGTGACCCCATAGCTGATTTAATGGAAATGGCATTCTACAAAGTATCTCATTGACTCAGTATCTTTACGTGGTGTAGTGTATATATGAAGGTAGGTAGGATCTGCTATACTACAATTCTAAGAGATTAATTTAACAAAGAAATGAAGAGGGCAAGTCTGGAACATTCGACTGCAAATCACCACGTGCCAGAACAGCATTCCATTCACTGACAAAAGCAACCATCTCGTCCTTGTATATAGTCAACCAAGCAACTTATCATACAGATGATTTCATTTTCACCGGTTTAGAAGGTAAAAAGGTACAGAGCTTTAATACACCCTTGCAATAACCAAAACTGACCAGCAGGCTTTCACAAATAAATCAGGACCTCAAGGGCATCACTGCAAGAATCTTCATTGTAAAGATTCTCCTTTACCGGCTTAATCCATTGTTCGTTTGCAGGAGGGAATATAAAAACATGGACTTCTTGCACATAAGTAAGCATTTTTCGAACGTAACCTCAAAGGTTACCATCAACACTACTCGACTACGCTCACAACAGACTCACCAAAATGGAACATGCCATTTTACCAAGCTTCATTTCTCTCCTCAATTCCCTGCTTCGCAACAGCATCTCCAAACCCCCGGATCCTGGACCACATGACCATATCCGCCTCTTGAACGTCGACACTCTCAAAACAGAAAGGTTCCCACCGCACAGCGTCCCCGAGTACGCGGCCTGTATGATCGAGAAATGGCGCAGAAACGACGTACTCTATTCCGATCTGGAAAGGGGCGACGCCGTGCCCCATAAATCCTGGGGTAAGGTGACAGCGCTGGCACAGGTGGCACGGGAGTCAGGACTACAGTATATCTGGATCAACACCTGCTGCGTCGACAACCGCAACGCCGAGGAGATGGCGACGGCTCAGGCACTAAGATATTCCTGGTACCTGCGCGCAGATATATGTATAAGTCTAGTCGGCGAGATGACGACGATCGCCCATCTGTGCGTTCCGCGGGATCTCTGGCTTTATGATTTGTCTACCAAGACAGTGATTGGGACCAGAAATGCGGAATCCAAGGCCATGGCGTCGTTCTTCGGAGTCGAGCTATCTCTGATAGAAGGCGACAGGCAGAGGAAACTGCAGTATCTGCTCAGAAAGGGATTAGTCTCGTGCAAATGTGGAGAGAATGGACCTGGCGGACAGTCTTGCCAGAGTTGGGCTCATCGGAGCCAGGTCAGGCTGTCGAAGGCTTTATCACAGCTCTCGATGCCGTAGTTCTTGCTCAACTGATGACATTGCGGATGCAAGTGCTACATCCTTTGTGATGGAAACTAGTCAGCAGAACACCACATGTGCTGACTAGATCGCTCTATCCTCAGACTAGACTAGTGCCGTCCAAGCACCATTTCACTAGTCGCTTTCTGGTCCATGACAGACATGGACCCAACTACACCCAATCAGGTAGGTATGATAAAGATCATGGATCCATGGTACGCGACAGCCAGTCCAACATCAAACATACACTCACACTCAGAGGCCAACAATGCAGTGGTCAAACATCCTCAAAAACCCGTGTTTGCCGTCTTGTCATCCAAAGGGTCTCATTTTCCACGTCATCACCACACTACCAGCCGTCTACCGGCTACGCCGCGTAGAGATCATTCCACGCAGCGGGTTTCATGTTATATCCAGATCAAATGAAGACATTCAGTTCAAATGTTTATCAACCAATATGTTTCTAAATATAAACAGAATCCACACTAAGCTCCACAAGTCAGGAGTGTAAACCTCCCGTCCCGGGCCCTATATGTACTACAATATACCAACTACGGTACACCAAGCAAAGCACAGTACTTTCGTGCCAAACCCACAAATGCACTGTTATCAGACAATCACAACCGTTAGTGGAGAAGAGATAGTCAGGAATAAAATTAAAAAAAAAAAAAAAAAAAAAA
>ML742092.1:77630-111178 GCA_009193465.1 Aspergillus avenaceus | reverse complement strand
AAAAAGAAAAAGAAAAAAGAAAGAAAGAAAAAATCACGGCGCATGCAGATTGGTAAGACTCCGCTGGGGCGACTCGATGACCTTGAAACACGGCTCGCCGCATCTATTCTTAAAGCCGACTTTATCAATCATTTCTGTAAACGATAAGTCATGGTGAACGCTCAGATGAGGTTTCTGGTTCTGGTGGCGTACGGTCATATCCGGCAGTCCTCCCTGGGGTGTGTAGACCCTTATACTCTCGGTGCTGGGCTGTCTGTGGATCCTGCGCGGCGGGGGGAGCGGCAACGGGGGCGTCTTATTCAGGGGGGGAGCGGGGAAGCGGGCGTTGGAGCCGAAGATGCTCTTGACTCTTGTGCCTGTGCGGTGCAGCATTGAGCGGGAAGAGGTGCGGGAGGTGCGGCGGAGGAAGTCGGTGCGGATGGAGCTGTCGTCTGTTGGGATGGGGTGGGAGATGCTGACGGGGGTGTCGAGGTATGAGCGCTCTTTCTGGGGGATGGGTGCTGGGTCGGTGGTGCGTCGTTTCTGCCATTTCCTGGTGCATACCATTGCCATTGCTGCGAGGACTGCGCCGAAGACGGCGCCGGGGAAGAACCCGGCTAGCACGGCTTGGGAGGGGAATGACGGGCAGGTTTGTGCCATTGCCGCTGCGGTGGAGTTGGTGTCTGTGATTGGGGTTTTGGCGGTTGGTGGGTTGGTGTCGGAGGGTGCTGTTGTTGGGTTTGCTAGGTTGATTGTTGGGGTGTTTGTGGCTGTGGTTGTTCCGGGGGGTGTGGTGGGTTTGGGGGGGTTTGTTTTGGTGGACGGTGATGTAGGGCTTGTGGTGGTGGTGGAAGGGCTGTCCAGCTCGCAGAGCTGGTCTCCTTT
Source organism: Aspergillus avenaceus (assembly GCA_009193465.1). Lineage (NCBI taxonomy): Eukaryota > Fungi > Ascomycota > Eurotiomycetes > Eurotiales > Aspergillaceae > Aspergillus > Aspergillus avenaceus. Next base: position 110,314 of record ML742092.1, on the reverse strand, counting down.
GCAGGTGTACCCGAACGGACAGCACGAGTCGCCGCACTTGGGGAGCTGGCCATTGAGCTTGGTGGTTTTGATCGGGTTCGTTGGGTAGAGGGTGGCGTTCTGCAGTTGCAAGTTGCAGTTGATCGGTTCGATGTATGCGCATGACTGTCCCTTAGGGCAGCAGATGACTGAGCTGGCGTTGTCTAGATTGACGCAGGTCGAAGAAGAAGGGCAGCAAAAAGAGGCTGGCAGCCCTGTGCCTCCGCATTTTTGGTATGAACTCGGACAGCTTTCTGAGTCTCGTGCCTCGAGGTAGAAGGCATGAGTAGGGCATATTGTTGCGGCTAGAGAAGATATGAGGAAGATTACTGTCGGCCTCCTGAGCATCCAAAGGCCTAGTCTTGCCATGATAGAATGTGTTGGTTGCTTTCTCTGAGCGTGAAGGGTAAGCAATGATGTTTATGAAAGAGAGGAGGGACTAGCGTATCTATTTGAGGTGGAAAGAGTGTCTGGACTAATTGACAAAGAATGTAGTGACAGGAGACGGTCCTAATGATAGCTTGAGAGAACAACGAGAGCGAGACAAAGAGGTATGATTCGGTGGATTTCACGGTCTGCGATGAGCCAAACTAAACCAGGTCCTGCGCATGCTTTAAGCGCTGTCTTATGCCTAAAATATCGTCTTTGTAACATGATGCAGAAGCTGTAAGCGCCGCAGACACAGATCAAGGATCTGGTTGCAACGGCTGACTACAAGTGGTAGGAGGTAAGCGCCGAGGATCTACCCGACAGGATGAGCGTCCAGGATGGCAGGGCTAGCTATAACTGAGGACCTAAAATTAGCTAGACCAATAAAGAGAGCGTCCGAACAGGTGCAGAAGGGCATGATGAAGCAAACAATGAGGAAGAGGTGAGAAGCAGCAGAGAAAGTTCCGGGACATATTAGGGTAAACGAAGTAGATAGTAGATCCGCGGCCGTTGATTGGCCACTGAGCACTGGCTTACTTCATCCAGGCTAAACCCAAAGGGGAACAGCAATCTTGCGATGGAAATTCTGCGGTTTTGTTGTTGCTTCAATGAGCATCTAACACTTCCCCGTCCATTCTCATCCCTCATCATGCTTCCTCGACTCTTCCGGCCGCAGAGCACACTGCGTGCTGTCTCCCCCCTCACACAGGTGAACCTTTTTCCGGCTTCCTCAATGCCCACCAATTCCGGTTACTGACTGTGTCTGCGTCTGTTAGAAGCCCATCTCCGCCCTCCCACGCTTCCAATTTCGCGGATTGCACCATGTGCCGAAGTTGACGCACGATGCTCAATTCAAGGCCAGCGGAGTGCCCCAGTTGTTATCACCAGAGGCGTTTGACTTTGCTTGGACGCAATACCAGTCTCTTCTGATCAACAAGCTGAACCTTCTTACACAGGGTGAGTTCACCTCCGCCAGAGAACGTCAATTAGCATTGAGAAGATATACATACGAGTTCTGGACGCTAAATTGGAGTTCTAACTCGCTTCTACGCAGACACCGTCGACGCCGATGCGAAGCCCGGAGAACTGCTGGTCAAGTACTCCCGCCGCCCGGAGATGGCCTCCGTCTTCAACTATGCCTCCATGGCTCACAACAACCACTTCTTCTTCAACTGCTTGGTGAGCGAAGATTGTTAAATCGGATATTCTGCGCATTGTGGATCTAACCTCTCTCGACCCGCCAGTCTGCCAACCCCACCGAGATTCCGGACAAGTTCGCCAAGGACATCGTCGACACCTGCTCCTCCGTCGAATCCCTCAAGCTCGACTTCCTGGCCACCGCCAACGCCATGTTCGGCCCCGGATTTGTGTGGCTGGCTAAGAACCTGGAGCGGGAAGGACTGATGCACATCTTCTGCACCTACAACGCCGGCTCGCCCTACCCTGCCGCCCACTCTCGCCGCCAGCCGGTTGACATGGCCACCCACACCCTCGAGACTCAATTGGGCAACCAGTTTGCTGGTGCAATGGGAGCCCACTCCGCCAACCAGAAGAGCATGGCCCCCGGAGCGGTCGACGTCCAGCCCATTCTCTGCGTCAACACCTGGGAGCACGTGTGGATGATGGACTACGGTATCGACGGCAAGGCCGAGTACCTGGAGCGTTGGTGGGACAGCATTAACTGGGATGTCGTGTTCGATAACTACAACGCGGTCAGCTCCGTGAAGGGCGCGCGGCATGCGGCTAACCGCAACCGCAGCCTCAGCATGCTATGAAAAAGGTCTTAGCGAATGGATTTCCCCTTTCATGTTTTGATAATTGTATTATATACTACACGGTTTGGCTTGGTCTAATTGTACAGCGATTGATCGCACGATAGAAACAAATGAAAACTCAAAAGAGACTAAAAAAGGGTCGCTCTAACGATCTAAATCTAGAATCCTCAACTGTATCTATATCCACTTAGCCACACACCTAATATCCAAGCGGTCTGATGTAAAAGATCACCGCTCAGCAACCTCACGGATCCTCTTCTCAAAAGCCTCAATCATAACCCCAGCCATCTGCCCCTCCACAGCACCCATCATAGCAGCATGCAACTGACTCCGAAACTCAAACCGAATCTCCAAATCCACCCGCGTCACATCCTCCCCAAGCGGCGTCAAAACCCACTTCGTACTAAGATACTCAAAGATACCCTCCACAGCACCGGGAAACACATCCTGACCGTCCTTGGAATCAACCCCGAACTTGGCCCCGCTGCGCGCCTCCACGATCCACCTGCTCCGGTCGCAATCGACCCTCGACGTGAATGTTTCGCTGAGAGGTCCGTACCCGACGGTCAGGAACGCGCGCACCGGATACCCTGTTTCCGGGTCGCGGGCTGTAACGGTCGAGGCTGTGAGGAAGGGGAGGAATTGCGAGTAGGATTCTACTGATGAGATCACTTTGTATAGCGGGTTTGGGGCGTAGGGGAGTGTGCGGCTTGCTTTTAGTGTGCGGCCTTCTGGATTCTTGTTGTTGTTGTTGTTGTTGTTGTTGTTTGTGAGGAGGGAGGAGAGCGAGGAGAGGTTGAAGGGGCGTTTGCTTTGGGTTTGTTTGATTGTTGGGTTGAGTGTTTTCCGGGTTGGGTTGAGTGTGTTTGTGTATGTTGGTGTTTGTTGCGGTAGGATGCTTAGACGGCGGGATTGTGGTCGGTGGATTGTGCGACTGAGTTGTCGCGAGAGTGTTATCGACTTCATTGTTGGTTGGATTGGAGGGTGGATGTCTTGGAGCTGGGTTAAAGGAAAGTATTAAATTGACGGGTGGTTTGTTTTTTCTTGCCCGCTCCGAAGCCGATTCGGGCTTTATCCACGCCGGTTCGGGTCGTGCCGAGATCTATTCAGTACAGGACTACACTGGTTCTACAGTTTGTTTATAATTGGGTACTATGACCAGATCGATTGTATGTGACTTGTACTGTCTTGTGCTATTGTATGTTATTTGCAAATTCCCCGAGAGCGGGATCGGTGTACCAGAAATTGTCCATCCTGGGCTGTTCCATTCCCTGGATTTGCTGGTCCCAGAGGTCCTATTTCACGGTTAGCGGTTATTTCCCAAGTGAGTCCTCAAACATACCCAGTCAAGGTTGGTAGGCGCGTCGAGCATTCCCTCAATCACATCTAACGAGGTAAACGGTGCTTCGCCCATGTCCAGACTAGGCATTTCACTAAACAACATTGAAGGATGTGATACATGCTCTGGTGGCTGCAAACTGTCATAAGACGGAGGTGGCACTAGGTATCCGTCAGTTATGTATGTACACCGGACTATTGACTAGCTTACCCGTCGATGTATCAACTGCCGATCCGCTCTTCTGCGGGGTTGGCTCTAACTGGCGCGTGCCTGATGTGCGAGCTTTTACCCGGCGGAGCATGATTGTTAGTGCAGTATATGCTTTCTGCGCGTCTGCCGATCGCCGGCGACTGTGCTCGAAGATCTGATGCGACGTCTCCAGGCTGGCTAGAAGATCTTCGCGTCCTCTGATCACCACTGTGATGTCGTTGTCAGGGGCCGTCGCTGCCGGCTGCCTGGGAGCGTCTTGAGACAGCTCTAAACAGATGATCATCGCAGCCAGCAGATAGTCGGCGGTCTGGAGGGAGTTCGGGAACTGCCGGTCTCGATACAAGATCCCCCCTGGCTGAGTTTCATGGTGCAAGTCGGCTTGATGGCGGAGGATCTCCTTGGATGCGCTCATGCACACCCACCGTGAATACGCGTATCGCAGGTTGTTGTGGACTTCACCCAAGTACCTTCTATGAAGCACGCAGCGGGACTTCTGGTACAGCATCTCCAGCGTGTACCGTCGTAAAATCAGATATGACGGATCCACGATCGACTGACTAATTGGCTTTATCCGGAAGTTCGCAGGTATTAGGCTATAAGCTTCTTCTAGTCGGCGGTCAATCTCAAGCGTTTCATCGTAAGTCACCGTTTCCTGGGAATATGCGAGGTCGGCAATCTTGCCAAAAATCGCCATAACCCTAGACTTTGCTCGAGTATAAGACGCCGTCGTGAGCTCAGTCTCCGGACGTGATGGCGGTAGATGCTCAGTGTTTTCGTTGAAATCTTCGTCAGATATATTACGCGGTAGCTCGACGTCATGCTGCCAATCTTGTATTGTTCGCGGTAAGCCGACTTGGAATGAGATCAAGGTGTCTAACTGGCGCATCAGTGACCACACGCGACGTCTCATTTCTCCTTCGTAGACCGAGATTCCGGAGAAATGGCGAGGGTCGCGATGGTATCCTGTCCGCATTGCCAGCCGAACAGTAATTCCTAGAAGGAAGGAAATGCTGACTTGCGCATCATGACTCCGGTAAAACTCCCCCATAGTATACAAAAAAAGTGCTTCAACTTTATATCTTCCGGGCTGTGTATAGTTTGACTGGATTAAACACTGTGCAGCTCGCGTCCGCAAAGCATTGATGCTGCCCACAGAATGCTCTAGATATGCTGGTAACGGCTCTCCTAGGCGCTGGTGGATCAACCCAGCCATAGCAAGAATTCCGTATAGTAAAGATAACCATGGTAGGGATACATTTTGTGGCGCTGTCCAGAACCGATTGAGCTATGTTAAAATAATCAGTGCTCTGACTCTCCCTCTGGATTAGGCTCGTTACCTCTTTTTGCAGAGCGGGAACGTGAATAATGTCTATGATACAGTATCTGGGTGTGAGCGTATGCGAAGGTCTATGAAGATTCAGATACGTACTCAGTACAGGCTCGTTACCACTGAGAAATTGTGCTATAAGTCGATCAGTTACCGGTCGGGGTGGAATGTCAGCCAGCAGTTCTTCTTTGCTAGCTGCCTTGTTCATTCCCAATCCCGATAAAAGCGCTGGTAAAGCCATATCTTGTCGTCCATCTTCGATATTATCTTCATCGGAAACATCATTACTTTCGTGAAGATATTCCTTCACACCGTTGATCTTGATGCATCTAGTTAGTACATAGTAGCTGCAAGGTAAAAATGGACACTGACCTCTTCGAGAATCGCAGTCCAATGAGCGCCGTCGATATATCTCGTACCAGCGTCTTTAACAATGAGTTTGCTTGAAGGATCGAGAGGAGACTCTTTCGCTTCGACGTTCGTGCTAGCAGATGGTGATCTTGACAGTACTCGAGAGTCAGCCGGTGGAGTCAGAGCCGCTGCATGCTCTTCTGGATGTCCAACGCCCTGGCTCTCCTCCAACTTTTGCTTTTGTGTTAATGACAGAATGAGGTTCTCCAGATGTTGAAGGCGATCTTGGACAAGCGATGGGCTAGCCTGGCCGTGAGTAGTCTTTCCCCGAGGACCGCGGCCAACAAAAGTGCATGAGAGAGCTTCACCTCTCTTCTTGCAATTAGTACATGGGTAGGTACGACAACATCTTAGTCTATAATAGAGAGTTAGCTTATCTATATAGACTCGTTAAAGGTCTTTAATATCCAGTCTGACTCACTTTCGACTTCTACACGCTGTACAAGATAGCTGCACTCTGGTTCTCTTTTTCTCTTTGGTCGACAGATCGACCTCTCGAGCTTGACCATTACCGGCTGCATTCATTGTGATTATTTGATACGTTAAAATTCTTGGAATGATGTTGTGTGAAGAAATCATTGGAGTGACAGATGTATGAAATAAGTTAACTTTCGGGGGCCGTTTTTATCTCCGTCGCTAAACCCCGTCGCCTCGACCACTAAAATCATTTACGATTGATTTTTTTCTACATGATTGTATTGGATATTCTTCATCTTCTCTCTGAGTTGTGATTTGGTCTTTCGCTTTCTAGTTTTGATTTCCAACTATCATTCAGTTGTGAAATCAGTGTCAAGGGCAACATTATCTCACTTGATCACCGTTAATGATCTTAGTGAATCGTTGTTGGTTAGTTCTCGCTCAACTGTAGTCAGCACTAAATATTATCACAATAATATATAGTTGGTAAGTCCAAAGTCCTCAGAGCTTAGAGCTGACCTACCTAGGCGATGGTATTTATGGCTTGACATGGTCAACAGATCCTGACCAATCCTCAAGTCGGATTCTAGCCTTGCAGGATTCAAAGCTTTGGATAAGGGAAATTCAAGCGAGTTCGTTCCGTGACGAGGCTAGTCATAAGCTGTTCTGAGGGTCGGAATGGACGAAACCGGGGCAAGCGTCTTCGGCCGACTCAGGAAATGAGATATTAGCAATGGCTGATACATAACCAGGGATCTGAGCCTATGAGAATCTCGCCGACAGCAGCCCCACTTTTGGATTGATTAATGTAATTTAGCGTTACGCGCCGCCGTATAATATGTGCTGCACTTGCTCCATCTCACTTCGAAATGTTACAGGATGGGTTCGATCGGGAGTTCGGCGATATAAGCAGAAGCCATTGGTTGCCTATTTCCTCTTTAGGGGGGAATATCCTGTTGGTCAGAGGCCTCGAATAGAGACTCATTGCACTATCACGCATCCATGGTGCTGATCATCAGTCTGTGCTCTTTACTAAAGTTTTAGAGAATGCATACTTTTGTGTTCGCTGAGCTCTGAAGCCCAGTTGCACCAAACCGTTGGTTGATGGCTCCACACCCCAGCGGACATCTGATATATATATATATATATATATAGATTTGCATCACATCTCCGCAGTGCAGCTCCAAAAGTGTCAATCATGGCCATATTAGTTTGTTCGTAAGAGATTTAGAGTGGTTACCTTGCGCGGGGTTGTCTGCAACTATTATCACAAGTTGCGCCGAACTTCCGACTGTCAAAAATAGCTCTGGCGTATCGCGAGTGGCGCCATAGGAAATGACTTTATTCGTCGCCTAACTAGTGGGCTTTTTTTTGCAGGGATAAGTAAACAGCTCTCACAACTTTACGCATGAATGGAACCCCACCTAAGGGTAGTTCTAGGGTCTTTATTCTGTTGTTTTAAGCAAAGACAATGGAAGGGCAAGGATGCAGCAGCACCGAATCGCCATCTGTTTGGAGCATGAGCACCTTGAGGACTGCAATGCCTGTGCTTACTCGAGCTCATTAGGCATCTAAGATGACGTCACATAAATGGGCAGTTGCTTACTGTTGAACATGTATCAGTGCATTATTTACTGTATGCGACCACACAAGTTATGTTGTCTGTAGCTGTTATTGGTACGCAAGCCCTTTGTCAAAATTCGTACAATCAGCCGCAGACGAGCAGCTGCCGTAATCACAAGTATGCCGAGATTGGTTGGATTGGAGTAGTAAGCAGATACGTGCCAGCATCTCGAAGTTGTAAGCGCTGTGACTGTGATCGGACCCTTTGTAGGATACTCAACCAATCCACGATTGGATAGCCGGAGCATGCAGTGTGCAACAAAGACATATCTGTCAAAGACTGTCATTGGGTCTTTCTTTGTGCTCACTAGTGTGTTGTATCTTCTGTCGAGTCTGGTATATGTAGTACAGTGCATAAGTGTCACCTGCTAGTCAGTTGGTCAATCTTCAGAGTTGTTGTGAATGACCTGCTCCTTCAAGCCACGAAGTAAATAGTGGATTCCGATAACTTCAATGTTTAGTAGATCGTGTAAAGGCATCAGTAAAGGATGTCATGACCCAAGGCAAGTATTGTTTCGAGGGGCGCAGTTGCTGAATCGAATCACCTATCACATTATTGTGAGCTTATGCATACTGGCCCGGGTTTAAGGCCGATGTCATACTACCTTGAAAATTCTTTGATTAGAACCTGTCTTGTAAATTCGGCGTAGAATATTGTGTATGTTACTAGACCTTAGTAGGTCTAACTCACTAGGTCTAGAGTCTTGACCTTCGACTTACAGACCGAGTACAAGCATTTCATGTGCACCATGAAGCAATAGGACCATATTAGTTCGTGAAGGACAAAAGAGCAGAATGAGAAAAAAAAATTGAAATAAAATTGAGCTTTTTCCCTGTTGGAGTGCCATGATCGCATGTGCGTATTCTAAACAACATTAATTAGAATAAATTGTTAATATTGAGAGCGACATTACCTTTATAGAAGTACTAACAATACCTCCATAGTAGGCACTTGTATCCGGTGCGTCCCACAGTAATTAGTTGATCGGCAGAGGATTAACAAATAACGGTCATGACTTGATTTAGTTCGTCACCACCACAAACCAATAGTAGAACATTTATTATTCGTTTTTCTCTAGTCATTGTTCAATTTTTTGTCTCAGGTTCCGTATGATCCCCTTCTTTTCCTCATTTGGGAATATCTGCAGGTAGTGATAAGGAACGAATGTGGATCATTATTGCCTTTTGACAGGGATTCATGTCGGTGACAACATCATCTGTCTCCACCATTAGGCGGATCCATTGCAACCTGATCGGTTGGATTATCAATTGGCATGTGTTCATGCGTCTCCCCTGCGATTTGAGCAAGTGACATTATTCCCCCTTTTTTTAATCATTAAGGTGGTGCCACCGCAGCCTGCAACGGTGGCGTTTAATATATGTAGTGGGTTTGTTTTCCACTAAAAAAAAAAAGAAATGGTTTAAGAAAATGTAAATAAAAATAAAGGGAAGGAAAGTATATTGATGGCAACTTGCAACTTGAAACTAGAAAAAAAGACTATGATACGGAAATCCTTGCAAGTTTGCAGTAGTGCAGTGATTGTACCTGCAGGGATTAAAAAAGAAAAAAAAAAAAAAAAAAAAAAAAAAAAAAAGGAAAAAAAAAAAAAAAAAAAAAAAAAAAAAAAAAAAAGCCTTCAAGCGACGCGGGGTAAGTTGAGAAGAATATAAATGGCTCAAAATTGTTGCAAACTCCTTTTGTCAAAATTTTTGAATTCAACAACTGCCCGTGACCGGGAAACGTGACATCGGATATTATCTTCCAATCCTTTGTTCCTTTCCCTTTATCCCCTGTTTTGTTGTTGGACCTTGGATTGCCTTTTTTTTTTTCCCTCCAACTTTATATATCCACTCCTGACCTTATTTGTGATTGGCCTCAGTGACACTCAGGCCATTTACACTGGCAAAATAAAAATAACAAGGAAATTTTTCGATACGTACAATATGATCAACCCTAGGATTGACGGCGTCGCTACCCAGGGCAAATTACTGCCTACGATCATTGATGAATTGGCTCGCGATGACCCCAATGGCTTGTGGATGGAATATCCTTCATCATTATCCACCTTTGATGCTGGTTTCAACCAGATCACTTACGCCGAACTTGCAAATTCCGTCAACGGTGTTGCCAATTGCATCACTAGTGCCCTGGGAAGAGAGGATACGGGGGAGCCGTTGGCCTGGTTAGCGCCCAATAGTCCTTTGTGCTCTATCACGCTGATCGCTGCCATGAAGGCTGGCTTCAAGGTGTGCTAGTCATAGACATGTATACGTAGCCGTGCCGTTGTCGCTGATCCAGAGAGCTATAGTTGTTTTTGACTTCGGAGAGAAACACCGTGGCCGAGAACCACAAATTGTTTGATCAAGTCAGGTGTTCTACCATAATCACGACGAATGCTGCCTTCCCGCAAGTCCGAGACTCTCTCCGCGGCAGAAAGCTTTCTGTTATTGTATTGCCTTGGTTCGATCAATTGCTGCATGAACACCAACGAAAGTATGATTACGACAAGAAATTATCAATGTCCTATGATGAAACAGCAATCATAGTTCACACACCAAGCTTCAACGGTTTGTCTGTTCATGAGTCAAGTCTGCGCACGCTAACCAGTATCTAGGAGGCCCGAAGCCCATGCATTTATCTCATGGCTTCATCGCAAAAGTAGCACGTGATATCGGTCTCTCCCCCCCTGACGGCTATGATACACAAAGCTCCTTTGTCGCAAACAATAAGTGCATTCTGATATCTCCACTGAGTGACGTAAGTTTGGTGGAAGTCTACTTGGTTGGGGTTTACTAACATCATCAAGCCCGCTGGTGTTTATTTCAGTATCTTCAATGCTATCTTTAACAATACGTCAACCGTCCTCCCCAATCCAGAGGACCCTCCCACAGGCAAGACTCTGGTCCAAATGCTCCACCATACTAGGGCTGATTGGGCAGCTCTACCATCAAACACCTTGTCAGGTGTTGCAAAAGACTCGGCAGTGTTAGACGAGATTGCGAGTCATCTTGAACTCCTGGTCATTACGGGAGAGCCTTTGGCCAAGAAATACGGTGATGTTATTGCTTCCGAGGTCAGGCTGATACACATGCCACATTCCTCTGAAACAGGGCTGCTTCCTACAATATACCGGCATGGATACAATTTCAAAGCGGATTGGAACTACTTCCAATTCCATCCTGCTATAGGGGCATGTTTGGTCCCTATGTCGGGTGATGTTTATGAACTTATCTTCGATCGAACACCCGAGACGGAATTATATCTGACCGACTTCACCAACTCGTATGCGTTCCGGGCAAAAGACCTTTACAACAGACATCCCACCATGCCCGACATATGGGCCCCTGTCTCGGGGTCTAACGTGATATTCTCTATGACTGGGAAAGCAAAGCCCATCGAATTCAACAAACACGTATGTAGACATCCAGAAGCCCCAGCTACCTTGTAAAAGATTCTAAAGACCAGTGAGATCCAGGCTATATTATTCACAACTTCATGAAATCTACACCGAGAGTTGCATGTACCAATACCAAAGCTACGGCTCTTGAGTTCAAACCAGTTTGCCATTCCAACACACTTTCGAGACAGAAATATATGAGCAGAAGATAGACAGACTTCAGTCAGCCGACTTGATTTCAGCTTTCATAGCGACTGTTCCCTTGGGATCGAAAATCTGTACTCTACCCACACCATCTCCCTCCTCGTCAAGCACTACTCGGTATTCGTCCTCTGCAAATAGCGGACTAGTTGCCCGGTACGATATGTTTTCTGGGAGCATCAATGCAGGATCACTGCCTTGGGTCGACCGCGTATCTCTCCACAAATCCAAGATCGAGATTAGGTTAAGTGGGCCGTGCACAACAATATCTTTATGGCCCTCTATCTTTTGAGCCCACGGGGTTGAGTAGTGAATTTTATGGGGATTAAACGTCAAAGCCGAAAAGCGGAAGAGAGTAACCGCCGTTTGCCTCAGTGTTCGGGTGTATGTCCGTGCTACTGAGGCAGTGGATGAAAATGCTGGGGCCGAAGGTACCGGTGCGTCATTTGAAGCGTGGGGGGTAGATGGCGCGGACAATGCTTTGCGGAAAACCCAGTTTCTAGAAAATACATTAGCACGATTCATGCCCCGATCCCTCGAACGGTAGACAATAATTACCGGCGATCAATAACGGCTACGCCATGTTCGTTGCGGAACTCTTTCTCCACACCTACTACGATCATCTCCTCGCCTGTCTTCCGTACCGTCTTAGGCTGCGCACTGAGCACTTTGGTGGTCTCTTGGACTTTCTGTCCGACCCGTAACGGATTAGGGTTCCCATTTACGCCTCGTGGCCAATGTACTTCACCCCCCGCCCACATGCGACGAGTGAATGGGGTTTCTGGGTTGTAGGAAACATCAGTGCCATCCGCACCGAGTTCATTCTCCAAGAATGCAGGGGTGAAGTAGACCAGATGGTAGCCTGGGGGGAGAGGAGTACCGTCAGGCACCGAACCCGATGTATTAGATAGCGACGGCGAGTCCGAAAATAAAGAAGGGCGGTTGAGAGTCAGCGACAAGAGCTGTAATTGATTGGCATCTAGCAATTGAGTGCGAGTCTGAGGTCCTAATGACTGAAAACGAGATAAGAATGAAGCTGCAATGCCCGAGGCCAAGGGCTCAGAAGCGGATCGTTGAGCATGGTATACGGAGAAGCGACGCATTGCAGAGCATCCTCGCCGTACAAATGAGGGATACAGCCTCATGGACCGCTGGGCTTTGGGGGAAAGGGTCATTTTGACGGGGAGAATCACTATGTTTATACTGATATGTATAGCTTGGGTTACTTTACTTTCTCGCGAGGGGAGAAGAAACCAGGAAGATGCGACTCAGTGATAGAGAATGAGTTGCATCTCGAACATAGATTACGAACCTCGGGTAAGACAATCCGATCTCGGAATCTTTTCAAAACACCGTTTCCGAGGCCTTTGATAACATGGGAATGCAGACGAGGAATCAAATGAATTTGTTTGAACTGGAAACTAAAAACAAAAAGAAAAAAGAAAAAAGAAAAAAACATGGGGAAATAACTCAGAATCCTGGGGGATCGGCAACTCAACCACTATCCCGAAACGCCAGATTATTCATCTGTCGGCGAACATGACCGATTGCCGAAGTACATTTTCTTTTGTTTCTTCATCGTTTTTCATACATCTCCTCAGATATATCCTTGTTGTACCCCGATATTGCTTTCGAAAACAAACCTTTCGACTAGATCTATCGCGATCTCCGTATTTTCTTCCATCAATTCTCGCAACCCACCGTACTTGGCCAAACTGCGCGCCGTATAGGCAGTATACAGACTGACCATCTCCCTCAAGTAGCAGGAACCTGGTTCATGCGGAGAAGTATGTGTATAGGTGTACGCCAGCAGGTCGATGATCCGAAACACATTGTCTTTGTTGAGCTTGAAATCGCAAAGGTCTCGATGAAGGGATTGGAGGCACTGCATGCGCAAGGGCTGGATCAGATAACGCGTCGTGAAAAAATATAATTTGGCATGACCCAAGAAATCCGGGTTCAAGTTTGAGGCTGTCGACTGCACCGATGCATCGCCAACTTGGAATGACAGAGCATGGAATTTTCTTGCGAAATCCCTCTCCAGTGCCGTATTAGGGTGCAGCGTCTCTGCTGGAGCCGTGGGTGTCGGACTCAGACCCCTAGGGTTTCCCCACCCAGGAGTGAGCGATGCTGTCTCTGCATTGCGTTCGACGTACTCGGCTGTCGTATAGCTCCCTTTGTAAGCATATTCGCAGAATTGGCCGAAAGTTTCAATTTCGATGTCTTCCAGCACAGCGACCCTCTCTACTGACTCTTTCATGGAGCCATTCTCGATCATGGCAGTTAGAGGAGCCGAGAGCTCTTTGACAACGCCTGCATGTACAATGAACGGGACATGATCTGGACCGATCAAGAAAGTAAAGCTGTCGGAGCGAACGACCCTGGCATTGTTAGCCAAGTCTATCTGGCAATGAAACATCTAAAACCGACTTTCGAATGTCACAAAAACCACCCATTGTTGTCATAACGCTATGGAACAACTCAACTGGAGTGGGGCTTGTCAGGCATGCTAAATTGGAAGGGTAACTTAATACTCCAACTGATTAATGCCAATACTCAATTGTGACGAGCTGTGATATCATGTATGTCGGCATCATGCCATCAGGGTTTCGGACAAGATACTTAGCTGACAAAGTGAGGAGAAACATTTTCTCTTCTCATTCCGATACATTATCGGTCGATTACCTCATTGAGCTGCAAGTGATCGATGATTATTAGCACAGTGCCGCAAAATCTTGATAATACTATATGTAGTTCCAATTTGCTACCTCTTACAGCTCACTTTGTTCACTATCCAACGTCCTATATCCACAGGAAGCTATGGAGCTCATGAGACATCTCTCAACGTGAGACCCTCAGGTGACTATTAACGAGGGATACAGATCTTATCGAACACGCTCAATTCAATACCCAGTATAAGATATGTCTATTTCTGAAGACGCCACCGCATCCAAAGACTAATAAGTGGCTGGTTAACCCGGTCTAGGCCGCCAAAGAGAAGGGAAAGAGCAGAAATGCCAGCCCCTTCGTAAAAAGGGGTATGGACATCGGTGTCAGGACTGCACCGCATGGACACACTTCGGGCAGGAATATTGTCTCGTAATCAAATCGCCAGCTTCCCTTACGTGTCCTGCACTGCTACAAAGCAACCGTAGCATCGCTTCAGCAAAGCCATGACAGCGTCGCGTGAAGCGAAATTCCTTGCATTGTTGCAAGAAATCAGCAAGGGACTGCAGCATTCCGGGAGCTGATCGATTTCGGAATCTAGATTCAATACCATTCCATGAACTCAAAGAGCAGCCCAGCCAAGATCCGAATGCACCCTATTATCGCTTGCCCATGCTACTTTATTGCTACATGCTCAGATCTAGGCATCCATATTCTTGTTCTCTGCCCGATCCCTGTTAAGTCTGATGCATCGTGAACGCCACCCGGCAGTGGAAGGTGTATATAATGGAGCCAAGCTCAGCATGTCCATAGCATTAGTGCAAACATCAAGCATTATAGACGACTGTCGAAGATCACCAGTGTCACGAGCTGTGAGAGCTGCTCTATCATTCTAAACTCTCTCTACGTTGGACATAATTGCAGTCCAATGGCCGATCTCGAACAGGGCGAGGGCCCACGCGCCGACATCAAAAAGGCCGAGGCCAATGTCCAAGCACTAGAGGTACTATCTGCCGAAAGTGACGTCAAGAAATCCAAGTTCCAAAGGTACCTAGAACTACTGAGCCGGATCTCTGGAGTCGAAACTCGCGGAATCGAGCGTGTAGCAGACGATGAACGTCAGCCCCTGGCACCAGATACCTACACTCGCATATTCCTGCTGTGGCTGAGCTCGGCCTTAACAGGGAATAACATCATAGTGGGCTTATACGGTCCATCGCTGTACGGGCTGGACTGGAACCAGGCCGCAGCCTGCGCCGTCACGGGCGTCACCCTGGGAAGCATGGCAGTAGGGTACATGAGCACATGGGGCCCAAGAACCGGGAATCGAACTCTAGTAAGTCGACTGAAGCAATATACCTTCCCGGCTAATAGCGTGCAAAGATCGTCACCCGATTCTTCCTAGGGCACTCCCTCAGCAAAGTCTGCTGTGTCCTCAACATCCTCACCATGCTCGGATACGGCATGGTGAACTGCATCCTAGGGGGCCAGGTCATCCACACAGTATCCGGGGGCCGGACAGCCGTGCCCGTCGGCATCATAGTAGTATCCATCCTCACCTGGCTGATCGCCACCCTAGGCGTGCACCTCTTCCACTTCTACGCCAGGTTATACCCCCACTCCCCAGTTACCACCCTACTAACAACCCCAGATACGCCTGGATCATCCAGATCCTAACCCTATCCATCATGATCGGCTGCGCCGGACCAAGCTTCAACACCGCCCCACAGCCAGACAGCACCAAAGCAACCGCCTCAAGCAGACTCTCATTCTTCTCCCTCAGCCTCGCCTCCGCAATCACCTGGGCGCCCTCAAGCGCAGACTACTTCGTCTACCTCCCAACGACAACCAAACCGTGGAAGATGTTCCTAGCCTCAAGCACCGGCACATCCCTCGCAATGTCCCTAACCACCCTCCTAGGAATCGGCCTAGCAACCTCACCCACAACCTCACCCACAACAACAACATGGCCAAACCATCTAAAAACCCCCGGAACCCTCCTCACAACCAGCTACACACCCCTGCACACCCTCGGACAAATCTGCGCCCTAATCCTCCTCCTCGGCACAATCTCCAACAACATCCCCAGCACCTACTCGGCAGCCCTAAACCTCCAAATGCTAACCCGCCACGGGCCCCGCATGCCCCGTCCCCTCCTCACAACCCTAGAAGTAACCCTCTACACCATCTGCGCCATCACAGCCCGCAACTACCTCCGCGAGATCGTCGAGAACTTCCTCCCCCTAATGGCGTATTGGATCGTGGCCTGGCTGGTCATTTGTCTTTTGGAGATTGCTGTCTTTCGCAGAGATAAACACGACTGTGACTGTGACTATGACTGGGGTGGTGGGGATGGTTTCCGCTGTTTACCCGGGGGTTTTGCGGCTGGGGTGAGTTTTGGGGTTGGTTGTTTCGGGGCGTTTCTTGGGATGGTATGTTTTTCTTTCTTGTTTCTTTCTTGTGTTTTGTTTTTTTGTTTGTTTGTTTTCTGTTTTATTAATTTGTGGGGTTCGCTAATGTTGAATAGTCGCAATCGTATTTTGTTGGACCGGTTGCTAAAGCGCTGCATGGGTGTGATCTGGGCATGTGGCTTGCTTTCGCCTTTACGGGGGTGGTTTATCTGCCTTTGCGGTTTGTGGAGTTACGCTTGGTGGGACGGTAGATGGTGTTCTTTGTCGCTAGTTACATACAGAAAGACGCTTGGTAGTACAAAGAGTATGCTTGCCATTTATCAATGAATCAGACCATATGTATAAAATGTATGAAATTCTAATTTATAGTTTCACTTCTCCGCCCTGCAACCGGTTCCAGTCCTTCTGCTCAAACGCCACGTACTTGTCGCCCTGCAGCCAGTAGACCTTGTCAGACGCGCTGACGAGCGACGGGTCGACGCCTTCGCTTCGCAGGATGTGTTTCTGCTGCTTGTTGTTCCCGGTCCCTTGCATTTCCGGGGTGAAGCGCAGGAACAGCGGGGCCGCGAAGCGCGGGAGGTTCTTCAGGACATGGGCGCCTAGATCGTTGAGCGTCTCCTCGGTGGGAGGCACCAGCACGGACGGATCGCTGGCTTGGTGCTGTTGCTGGAGAATGACGGCCGCGCAGCCGGCGCGTCCGTCGTGGTTGGGGAGCGCTACGCCGTAGACGTTCGCTTCGTGGATGTCCGGGTGTGACCCGAGCACCTCTGCGACCTCGCTGGTCGACACGTTCTCGCTCTTCCACCGGAAGGTGTCTCCGAGTCGGTCGTTGAAGTACCACCGGCCTTCTTTGTCCCATCGCACGAGATCCCCCGTGCGGAAGTACGCGTCGCCTTTCCGCCGCACATCGCGGACGATCTTGCTCTCCGTGGCCTTGTCGTTCCTGAAGTACCCTTGGAATTTCTCTTCGGGGTTCGCGGGGTCGAGGGCATACAGCAACTCGCCCGGATCGCCGTGGGGCACTTCCTTGCAGAAACCCGTCTTGGGGTCTCGCCAGGGTTCCTGGGTTTCGTGGTCAATCTGAACCACTGCAAGACCGCTACCCAGCAACATCCTTGACAATGAGCCGTTTCGGCCGATGGCTCCGGTCGTGAAGTCGTTCGACGAGACGTTCCAGGACCCCGAGGTGCCTTCGGTGGCGGCATAGAACTCAGCAACCGTGGGGACGTTGAAGCGCTCCTTGAAGCGGGCCCAGATATCGGGCCGCAGGCCGTTTCCGAACACAGCACGGACATTGTGTGTTTTCTCCAAGTCTTCGCCGGTGACGGGGTCTATTTCGGGAGGGACAGCCATCAGATAGCGCAGGGTTTCGCCCACATACTGAACGATTGTTGCATTCGTCTCCCTTGCCTCTTTCCAGAACTTCCGAGCGGAGAATTTGCGACCGATGATCAGCGTTGACCCGCCCATCAAGCACGAGAGTAATCCCAGGAGAGAGGCAGATGAGTGGTAGAGCGGCATGCACTATTCTGGTCAGTAAATATCGAACTGAATACGGTCGGATCATGTAAAAAGAAGTATACCGTAAAGAATCGGTCATTCTTGGTCAGACCTATGAGATTGGCAACAAAAACACTCCCGTTCCAGCACTTCCGCCAGCTGACGATCGCAGGTTTGGGGAGGCCGGTGGTGCCACTCGTATAGATGAGTATCGCCAGATCACGGAGGTTAGTGCCACCGCGCACATCGTCGGGCTCACGCGTCGGCTCCATCTGCTCGATTTGGGCTTCTGTCTCGGTGTTGAAAAAGGTCACGTCGACCGGGCCTCCATCTTCGTGGAAATCCGACGCTGTCAGTGTCTCCATCTGCTCAGGCGTGAAGTGTTCGCGAACGTCCTCGTCGACGATGAGAACTCTTGCCGTCGATGTCTTGATGCAATGCGTCAGAGGCTTTCCCGAGAGATTGTAATTGATGAATGCGGGAATTGCGCCGATGCTCCAGAGTCCGAACACGAGGAATATGAAGGTGGACGAGTTCATAAAGTCCATCGCTACGATTTCTTTCGGCTTGACACCGTGCGTATTCTTGAACCAGGCGCCGTATCGCAGCGCCATCCGGTAGGTTTCGTGGTAGGTCCAGCTGCGGCCATTATAAACAACGAAGGGGATATCCTTGGTGGCCGGCGTTGAGGCATGCTTCTCTAAGACGTAGAAGAGGTTCACTTGATCGCGTCGCAATGCCAGACGTGATCTGACAGTAAGTTTGAGCAGGCCTCCAATCAATATAGAATCATAAAACAGGGAATATTTAGCATTTAGGTATGCAAGGGCGGTGGCGACCGCAGGTGCCGTCAGGGAAACGGGAATATCTATAAAGGCATAAGCATGCATATAGTCAGCCCGATGCATTGTACTCATAGGGTTTCCGGTACTTGACGGGTACAGTTGACCTACCAGTTATTGACATCGGTCCTATTTTTTGCAATGGAGTATAGTATAAAAGGTTATAGCAATTAATATAATAAGAATATCCGGGTTGACGGGATGATAGAAGAAAAGAAGAAAAAAAGAAAGGGAAAAAAAAGAAAGGGAAAAAATAGAAAGAAAAAAAAGAGACAAGAATGCAGTATATAAGGAAACAATCAATGGGAGATCTATTTAGCGCTTAAAACACGGAGACTCATTGAGTACTTCAGAAGGAGAATGTATGATAAAGGGAAAAGGAAAGGAAAGCAAGAGTTGCCTCGGTTCAAGTTCAACATCAGCTTACGCTTCGTGGGGCTGTTGGTTACTTTACCACTTTACCGGCTGACTCGGAAGGTTCCACTTCCTCAATGACTTTTTAACTCGTAATAAACCTGGTTTTACCCAGTGGCTGACCCTCTCTTTC
This sequence comes from Aspergillus avenaceus, assembly GCA_009193465.1. Taxonomy (NCBI): domain Eukaryota; kingdom Fungi; phylum Ascomycota; class Eurotiomycetes; order Eurotiales; family Aspergillaceae; genus Aspergillus; species Aspergillus avenaceus. The sequence continues at coordinate 91,199 of ML742092.1, read as the reverse complement.
TTCTTCTTCTTTTTCTTTCGATACTTTCTTTTGTTATTTTTTACTTTTTATACTTTTATTATTATTCTTATAATGAAAAGTCGCATGTGAATAGAATTAAACCTGACTTTGTTAGTTCTACTGTCGCAGTTCACTATCTATATATGTACATATATACACAGTGCATTCAAACCATTCTATTTCCTCTTCACAACAGGGACATCTTCATATCCTTCTTCCATGAACGACTGTAAAGCCTTCAGTCCCTCTTCAAGCACGGATGTCTCTTGAACAAACCCAATTCGAACATAACCCTGAAAGTCCCCCCCTTCTCCAAAACAGACACTACCGGGGACAAACATAACACCAGTCTGCTCAAGCAACATCGTACAGAACGCAACATCATTCACCGGCTTTCCCATTTTGTTGAATCGCACGAATGCTGTAGTACCCGCGCGGGGCTTCACCCATTCGCATGCCCATCTATACGACTCGATGAATTTTTCCAAAATCGCCAAGTTGGTTCGTGCTAATTGAATGTTTCGCTGTAATAGATTATGGAGACAACTGGCATCCAGGGCATAGCTGGCAATGGCGTCGTCCAGTTGACCTACGGAGATGGTTGTGTAGTGCCGCGCAGCCGCACAGGCCTCAATCAGAGCTTGATCGCGGGACGCAATCCATCCCACCCGAATCCCTGCAAGACTGTATGCCTTGGACATGGAACCAGTCACAACCGTGCGTTCATATCCCAGCGACAGGAGTGACGAGGGGAATTCGGAGTCCATGGGAGTGATGGAGTGGAAAATAGGTCGATATACCTCATCCGCATGGACGTAGATCGACGAGCTACGGGCCACCTCCACAATCTCCTCTAAAGTACCTTGAGGTATCACAGCTCCAGTAGGATTTTGCGGATTGCTGTTACAGGATCAGCCATAATTGATTGAAGGAAAAAAAGGAAAAGCATAAGCAAAAGAAAAAGAAACACTATACTTTAGAATAATCAATTTAGTATTCGGTCGAATCATCGCTTTCAATTCGTCCACGTCCAGTCTCCATCCATCCTCCTGCTTCGATTTCCACAGACTTACCTCGGCCCCAAGCGACGCTGGGACTGAGTACAGCTGTTGATATGTGGGGTAATGGCAAATGACATGATCACCCGGCCCAACCAAGGAGTAGAGAAGGAGGAAGTTTGCCTGAATAGCCCCTGCAGTAATCAAGACATTATCCGACGGCAACGGAGTGGGTGTCTTGACGGAGTAAAGGTTGGCCAAGGTTCCTCGAAGACGCTCTGAACCTCGAATTGCACCGTAGGTGAGCTTTGTAGCAGCATCCACTGGGTTTGTGACGGACTTATCCTCACAAAGCTCCTGAAGGTCTCGCAATGAGATGGAGGCACAGCATGTCTCTGCTATGTTGTACTTAGCACTATTTTCATATTTATCCATCCACTAATATCGATGTATGGGATATTAGCCAAGGACTGAATCCCATATGCGGGGTCATGATAAGATGTTATATCTTGACGTACTTGTTCCACGGCAAACTCTTTGATCTGCACCATGATGATCGAGTACCGAGACAGACGTTCTTTACAGGGCTTTTGTCCACTTGACGATGAATTTGCTGGTTTTATTGGTATTTTTCAACCGAATGGAGTAATTGATTACCAGCAGGATCACGTGGCGCTAACCCCGGATTTCCGCCAAAAATTCAACGTTGAATCTCCCGTCGATGCCCCAGGCCTCCAGGCACCAGAAGCAGTGGCCTATGGCTGGTTCTCCGCCCGCGTCATCGGCTCAACTGCTTTCTCTTCCTCTCTCTCTCTCTTTCTCGCCCCTGCATCTCACCACTCCTTCTATCCGTCGGTGTGCTTCTTTTTGAGTCTTTTTTGATCACTAATACACCCCCCCCCCCCCCTTAAAGTCGCTTTATTTTTTAATTGTTGTTTTGATAGAAAGCGTATCGGACTCTCTACTTCTATTCCATTGTCCAATGTACTATTACATTACTTGCTAATTTAATCACTCGTTTCCTTACTCCGCACTGGATGCTCCGCTTGGCCCGAGAGCCAGCCTACGAGTGAGGGAAATTGGTTGTTATTCAACACACCCCACACCTCTAAATCAGAATGCGGTTACGAACACCGGTTCAACTTTCCTTGGGTGTGTTGTTCTCACTTACCGTCTCCGCAGCTGAAGCACAGAGCAACTATACCGCCTCTGAGGTGGTATCTCCACTCTACGCGGCCTTCGATAAGCGCCCGGACGATTGCCCCCCATGCTTTAATTGCCAATTAGATGCCTTTCAATGCGCCCAATTTGCTCCCTGCGATGGTTTGTCCGGGAAATGTGTATGTCCACCAGGTTTTGCTGGTGAAGATTGCTCGAAACCGACATGTGGATCGCTAGCCGACGGCCATGAGAGAAGCCCCAGGACCGACAAGTACTGCCAATGCAAAGACGGCTGGGATGGAATTAATTGCAACGTTTGTCAGACTGACGATGTTTGTAATGCGATGATGCCCGATGGCCAAGGCGGCGTGTGTTATACCCAGGGAGTTACGGTCAAGGAAAACTTTCAGATGTGCGACGTGACAAATCGCAAAATTCTCGATCAACTCAAGGAGAAAAAGCCCCAAGTGACATTTACATGTGCCGCCGAGGACCATACTTGCAATTTCCAGTTCTGGGTGGACCAGGTAGAGTCGTTCTATTGTGGCTTGGACACGTGCGATTGGGACCTGGAAACCACCCATAACCAGAACAAGACTCATTACAGGTGTGAGAATATCAAATGCAAATGTGTTCCAGGACGCATGCTGTGTGGAGAGGAAGGCTCGATTGATATCGGAGACTTCCTTGACCAGTCCATCCAGGGCCCCGCATCTTTCTCGTCCGTGTCCACCGTTGGGGGAAGTCCACTAGATGGGAGCAAATTCCAGGAACCGGCCATGAACGACTTGATCAAGAGTGTTTTCGGCGATGAAAGTATTCTTTTGAGCTGTCATTCTGGTGAATGCTTGTACAAGACCGATGTTCCTGGATATACCCGCCCAGTCAAGCAAATCAACACACCCCTCATCGCTGGTGTTATTGCTGGGTGTGCACTCTTTGTTGTCGCAGTGATACTGAGTGTGTGGTACCTGTCACACAGGTCCTACCACGGCCGCATTCAACTGCCGCTGTCTGATGATTCCGACGACGAAGCCACCAAGCTTCTGGCGGATCATAAACCAGCGGCTTTGTATTGGGATAATGTTTCCTATTACTTAAATGGCAAAGAGATTCTATCTGGAATTCAGGGTGCTTCACAGCCAGGACAGATCACGGCCATTATGGGCGCGTCGGGCGCGGGAAAGACCACCTTTCTAGATATCCTTGCCCGAAAGAACAAGCGCGGCGCCGTTCGCGGTGACTTCTATGTCAATGGAGAAAAGTTGAATGACCACGACTTCAGGAATATGATTGGTTTTGTTGATCAGGAAGATACGATGCTTCCCACGCTGACCGTACATGAGACGATTTTAACAAGCGCACTGCTACGCCTTCCCCGGGACATGAGCCGTGGAGCCAAGGAACAACGAGTATTTGAGGTTGAGAAGCAGCTTGGTATCTACCATATCCGGGATCAGCTAATCGGCTCCGAGGAAGGCAAAGGCCGTGGGATCTCCGGTGGTGAAAAGCGTCGAGTAGGAATCGCCTGTGAATTGGTCACTAGTCCCAGTATCCTCTTTTTGGACGAACCCACCAGTGGACTGGTAAGAGAAAATATTATTGACGTGGATTCATTTCGTTACAGCTAACGTGGTTTTACAGGACGCTTATAATGCTTTCAATGTCGTGGAATGCTTGGTGACCTTAGCGAAGACTTACAACCGAACCGTTATTTTCACAATCCATCAGCCACGCTCTAATATTGTTGCTTTGTTTGATCGGCTTGTTCTGCTGGCGCAAGGGAAATCCGTATACTCGGGGCCCTTTTCAACCTGCCAGCAATATTTCGACAACTCTGGGTACTCTTGCCCTCCTGGGTTCAACATCGCCGATTACCTGGTGGACCTCACCATGCACGCCAGTGTTACCCGGTCTCACACCGATGTAGTTCAGTCGCCGCTGTTAGACGTGCGTACGGACCCACCCAAAACCGCATCGAGCAGTTTGCGGGCTGTTAAATCCGTCGCTAGTGCATCCAATGCCAGCTTTGAGGATAACTCCAGCAGTACCCTAGAGGCAAGCCGAAGGCCAAAGAATAGTCGTCGGGTCTCAGTTAAGCAACGTCAAGATAGACAACTCTATTCCCGGAAGAAAGATAGTGATCGCCCTATCACACCTAGGACGGATGAGGAGGATGTAGGTGACGTGGTGGAGAACCCCCAGCAATGGCTGCGTCTCTCTCGTCAGCCGGGCCATGTGCCCCCCCAGATACTCGATGACCCCGACGAGATACCACCTGTGGCTCCCGGCCAAACTGATCTCGATAACCTCATCAATAACTATTCTGGTTCAGATGTTGCTCGGTCGGTTCATGATGAAATTGTCGCAGCTGTTCAAAATGCTCGGGCCGCGAATGGTTCAGCCAACTCAACCATGCTTGCGGGCGCTGGAGCCCCCAAGAGTTATGCCCGTGTCGGCCTGTTCCGGCAATTCCTCATTTTGTCCCAGCGGACCTGGCGGAATCTTTATCGGAACCCTATGCTGATGCTCACGCATTATGCGATCTCTATCTTACTCGCTGTTCTGTGCGGATACCTGTTTTATGGTTTGACGGATGACATTAAGGGCTTCCAAAACCGACTCGGTCTGTTCTTCTTCATCCTGGCCCTGTTCGGATTTAGCACCCTCACGACCCTTACGGTATTTTCTGCGGAACGACTGCTCTTTGTCCGTGAACGGGCAAATGGCTATTACCACCCCATCACATATTTTGCGGCTAAGGTGGTGTTCGATATCGTACCTCTACGACTTCTTCCCCCGATTATCATGGGCGTGATCGTGTACCCGATGACGGGGTTGATTCCGGCATGGCCTGAATTCTTCCGTTTCCTCCTCGTTCTGGTTCTCTTCAACCTGGCTGCTGCCAATATATGTCTATTTATCGGCATCATCTTCCGGGACGGTGGTGTGGCCAATTTGATTGGCAGTCTAGTGATGCTGTTCAGTTTGCTATTTGCCGGTCTCTTACTCAACCACGATGCGATTCCGAAGTCTGCGTTGTGGCTGCAAACAGTAAGATCAAGCTCAAGTGGTGTACAAGGGATGTTTACGCTGACCATTACCAGTTATCTATCTTCCACTACGGTTTCGAGGCGTTGATTGTCAATGAAGTGACTTTCCTTACGTTGATCGATCACAAGTACGGACTCGATATCGAAGTTCCCGGAGCATCTATCCTCAGTGCTTTTGGGTTTGATACCTTGGCATTCTGGAAGGATGTGATTGGGCTTGGGATCATCTCCGGAGCCTTTATTATCATTGCCTACGGAGCGATGCATGTGTTCCTTGTTGAGAAACGGTGATCGCTGGACTGGTGGTGACCGTTTTTGAAATTGAGTGCTGTCTCATCTATGTATCACTGAACTTGTTTCTTTATTTATTTCTTTATTTTCCTTTTCACTATCTATCTTAAGGGATACACGACTTGGATTCTGTTGAACAGACAGGCAACTTTTTCCCCTCTCCTTAGTATTACTCGTCATGTTTGAGCTCTGTCTTGATGTTCGGCAAGAGATTATGTTTTTGTCTTTTCTTTAATGGTTCTAGGGAATGTATATACGCACCAATGTGAAAGAAGCCCTTACGAGTGACGAGCCGTATACATGGCATTTGGTTTGGATTGGTGGGTGTTGGTATAGAATGCGGTAGAAATAAGCTCTGGGCTTTGTCTAGTAAATCCCGAGGCATTCCATCGATCTCGTAATGAGTTGATGATTAGACTCGAGATGATAAGATACAAGACAGAATACACCAGATACCGATGGAAGCACGTGTTATTTACTCATGTCATTTCTTTTGACGAGACAGGACAGGGATGGGGAGAGAAAGCACATGATTACATGGATCCAATACAGATCTACAAATAAAAACAAAACAAATAAATTAGTACAATACAAAGAGTTTCTAACCTTAACCAACAACACTCGCGATCAGTTCGATTGGTGTCAAGTTCATTGTTACTGGGAATGATTACCCGGACGGTAAATTAACAGACTCACCGCCCACACCGATTCGTCCATCAAATCCCCAGTTTTCTCTCTCTGTCGACTTTCCACTTTCTCCAATTCCATCTTTCATTTCATTCTCATTCCCCTCTTAATCCTTTCACCCACTAGCTCGACTTGTTCTTCTTCTTCTTCTTCTTCTTCTTCTTCTTTTCTCTTGAGAGCGTTGATTTTCATATTGTCTCGTCTCATTTAATCTCTCAATACTTCTCGTCTCAAAGTCTCTTCCCCCTCCCCCAGAATGTCTGGCGAAGCGTGGCTCTACCTGTTGGCGGTGTTGATTAACGCCGTCAACCTGTTTTTGCAGGTGTTTTTTACGATTATGTACAGTGATTTGGAATGGTACGTTGGTTGAACCCTTCTCGCAAATTTCCGGGGAAAGAGAGTCGGAGCTGGGAGAGAAAAACTTCCAGTCCCATCTCTCCCACCCTAAGCGATTGCGACAAATTGACGGAGCTAACCCGCACTTGCTTGCCGACAGTGACTACATCAACCCCATTGACCTCTGCAACCGTCTCAACGCCTATATCATTCCCGAAGCCGCCGTCCATGCTTTCTTGACTTTCTTGTTTGTGATCAATGGCTACTGGCTTGCGATCGTGCTCAACCTTCCGCTGTTGGCGTTCAATGCCAAGAAGTACGTTACTGTTGATTCCGATTAAATCGAAGCTGGATGGGGATAGAAGATACTAAACAAACTTCGTATTGGAATAGGATCTACGATAACCAGCACCTTTTGGATGCGACCGAGATCTTCCGCAAGCTCAATGTACACAAGAAGGTCAGTTGCTTTTGTCTTTACGTCATCGTCGGCTCGGAACACCAGCTAACTTCCGCTTTTAGGAATCCTTCATCAAATTGGGTTTCCACCTTTTGATGTTCTTCTTCTATCTGTACAGCATGATCGTGGCCTTGATCCGCGACGAGTCCCATTAAATTCCATGACAAAATGGAATCCGCGATGCGGCGACCGTTTTGTTTTTTTTTTTTTAGTGTCGCGTGTTGCGCCGTTTTGTCTTGCGATCGGTGAGACTGGATCGAGCATGATATAGCGCTCTCCGGCACCCTCTCTCGATGCGCTCAGATCCCCGCCGGAAAATCTAGTTACCTGGATTGTCGATGTCGATGTCGAAGCGGTGTCGTGGTGCCGGAGAACGCACGACTGTAGGATACGCCTATGACAACAACCTTCATGACGCGTGCAAGTGGTGATGACCCATGTTTTGGCTTAACGAACTAGACTGGTGTGGATGTATACTGCATCGCTGCGATGCAGATTTAATTGAGATCTTTGTACTGTTTTTGCGATTGTATTCTTGATGTCTAACGTGTGCTGTATATACCACTGAACACAGTGTGCCAATGAAGAGCGTACGATACCCTCGTTATCCATAAATATATATGGCTATGTAATTGAAGTAAAAATAAAAGATGAGCTCATCAATGGATTAACATGGATTAACATTGGTGTGGATCTCCCGCCGCCCGGAAAATTTAGACTCGCCGCCTTTATCTTTAGCTTTCCGCCTTTTGCTTGGACTTCTTCCCTACTATCCAAACCTCTGAACTTCACAGTCCGACAACCATGGCCTCCTTACTCGGTGCTGGCTACGAATCCAGCGATGATGACAGCACGCGTCCCCAACCTACAGCGCCCGCGACCAAGGTTGTCGCTGCGCCAGAAGTAAATACAGAGGTTTGGTCCCCATTTCAATCTATATCATCTTAGACTTATGCTTCACTCTCTTTTATGTTTCCCTTTTATGTTTCCTTCAGAGATTCACTGGTCCGGTTCATAAGATATCTAACAACGCTGCAGGACCAAGCACACATGCAGATGATGCTCGCCAATACATCCTCCCAAGCACTGACCTACAACGCCACGTACGATGACCTCTCCCGCCCCAACCAAGGACCCGCGAACCCCTTCAAACCCGATGGACCCGCGAACGGACTCAAACGCAAGAATGTGCCGACGGGATTCGCAGAGGAAGCCGCCATCAGCGAGGCCACCTTCGCCGCGCAACACCGCACCTTTCAGAGTCTAGGGTACACGCGCAACCCGGGGCTCCCCGGCCAGTTTGTCGGGAACCTGGAACAAGCAGCCCAGTTCGGGGGTCGGGACATCGTGCAGATGAAGCCGTCGAAGGAGGTCTCGGCGGCGCTGCGGGCGAAGCGGCAACGGAAGGGGGATTCGAGCATCGTCGAGGGAGAGGGCGCGTATCTGGGGCCGTGGGCCAAGTACAGGAACGAGGACCAGGTGTACGATCAATCCGAGCTCGCCGAGGACCGCGAACTCGCGAGTGACGAGGAGTACGTCACGGAAGAAGAGGAAGAGACGGCGCCGGCGCCGGCCTTGAGCAAGCTCGCCACAGACTACCAGGACGACTCGTCCAAGACGGAGACGACCGAGTTCCACGGCACCGAGCAGTTCGACTACATGGGCCGCACGTACATGCACGTCCCGCAGGACCTGGACATCGACCTCAAAAAGGACGTCGGCAGCGCCAAAAACTACATCCCCAAGAAACTCATCCACACCTGGAAATCCCACACCAAAGCCATCACCTCCCTGCGCTTCTTCCCGCGCTCCGGCCACCTGCTGCTCTCCTCGGCCGCAGACGGCAAGGCCAAGATCTGGGACGCCTACCACTCCCGCGAGCTCCTGCGCACGTTCTCCGGCCACTCCAAGGCCATCACCGACACCGACTTCCACGCCACCGGCAAAACCTTCCTCACAGCCTCCTACGACCGCCAGATCAAGCTCTGGGACACCGAGTACGGCAAGTGCACCGGCCGCTTCTCGACCGGCAAGACGCCACACGTCGTGCGCTTCAACCCAGGCGCCGAGCACGCCCACGAGTTCCTGGCCGGCATGTCCGACAAGAAGATCGTCCAGTTCGACACGCGCTCCGGCGAACTCGTCCAAGAATACGACCACCACCTGGCAGCCATCAACACCATCACCTTCGTCGACGACAACCGCCGCTTCATCTCCACATCAGACGACAAGTCCCTCCGCGCCTGGGAATACGGCATCCCCGTGCCCATCAAATTCATCGCCGAACCCTACATGTTCGCCCTCACCCGCGCCGCCCCCCACCCCAACGGCAAATACGTCGCTTTCCAATCCGGCGACAACCAAATCGTCGTCTACGGCGCCACCGACAAATTCCGCCAAAACCGCAAAAAGAGTTTCCGCGGCCACAACAACGCCGGCTACGCCATTGACCTTAAGATCTCCCCCGACGGCCAATTCATCTGTTCCGGTGATAGTGCCGGATACGTCTGTTTCTGGGACTGGAAGACCGGCAAAATGTACCATAAGATCATGGCCGGGAAGGAAGGCGGCGCCACTACTTGTCTCGATTGGCATCCCCAGGAAACGAGTAAAGTTGTTACCGGTGGTTTGGACGGTGTTATTAAATATTGGGATTAGCTTCTTTCTTTCCTTCTTTCTTTTTTTTTCTTTTTGTGTTGTATTCTTAGGTTTGATTGTTAAGAGTCGGACTATTTTATACAGTTGAATTTGATACCATGACTCTTGACTCGCTATTGACCTATCTGTACATAATCATAAAGTGTAGGTTCAATATCCAACCCATCCCTCTTCTAGAATAGAACCATTGAACCACCAAGAACTAGTTAAAAGGCCAAGATAGACTAAAAACTAGCCATTTCAATCCAACTAGCTACAAAAGCCAATCTCCTCCCGCGATCAGCAGCCATGCGACGCGAGAACTCGTCGAAACTGAGCTTTGCGCCGGTGCCGCCGCGTTCTTTGGCTTCGCGCTCGACCTTGTTGAGGAAGGCCCAGCGGGTGAGGGTGAGGGGGGACGGGGGCATCGTGGGCCCGTCGCGGGGTGGGAGGGTTGTGGACGCTGGGGGCAAGGGTTGGATTGGGGAGGGGGAGAGTTTCGGGGCGGTGGCTTCGGCTTCCGGGGAGGAGGCGGCGAGGGATGGAGGTGCGGGAAAGGAGGTTGTGCCGTTTGGTTGGAGACCGGCGGGGAGGGTGTCTTGGAAGGTTGAGCTTGTTGGGGAGGTGTCGAATGTGTCGGTGAATGGGGTCGTGGGGTCTTCGTCGTCTTCTTCTTGTTGTTCGTCGTCGGGGACTTCCCCTGGACGGTGGTGGGGGAGGGTTGGGTCGTAGTCGGATTCGATGGTGGAGGAGTGGCTTCGTTCCGAGAGTACGGGGGAGTCTGGCGATGGGACGGTCGGGGCGAAGCCGAGGCCGACGCGGCGGGCAACGGGCTCTGCGAAGATTTCGTCGGGGCGGGCCAGGTGCGTGGGCCGGACGTCGTCGTCGAGGAGTCTCAGCGCCGGGGGAGGGGCGAGGATGGGACCGTCGCGGACGGACTCGAGAGGTGGGCTGCGGATGGAGTATCCTGCGCGGTCGAGCAGTTCCTCCAGGGGCCTGTCGCTGAAGGGGTTGTGCGTGGGACCGTCGAGTTCGTCGTCTTCGATCGTTTCGTGGCCCGCCACTCGTTCATCCTGCCGGGCTGTCTGTTTGGCGCTCTCCATTTGCTCGGTTAGCTCGATCTCGCGAGCCCAGATCTTGCGCTCGGTGCGCGTCCGATAGGCTTCCATGAGCAGGTCTTCCTTGGGCTTGAACAGGATGTCCAGGAGTTCGTTGAACCCTTGTTGTGTCACTTGGTACAGGATCTCCTTTCCGAGGTCCCTCTCGACGTCGGGAACTTCAAAGCCACCCCACCGCTCCCCGACAAGGATGCTCCGGGATGAGGTTGAAGGGTTGGACCGTACATCATCATAGTCATCCGGAACGTCATCCTGGAACCGCACCTTCGACGAAGACCGCGAACGGGGAGACGGGGGATGTGACTCGGATTCGGATTGCTCGTCTTGGGATTCATCCTGGATCGAAGCGTCGTCCACATCCGAGTCACTCTTGTAACCGTCCGGAGCGGTCGCGCCATCTTCCTCGTCGGTGTAGAATGCCCGTCTCCGCCACCGCTCATCGATCCCGTTCCTGCGAGCCGAATCCACGCGACGGTCGTCATCGTCAAACATTCTGTGGTACACCGCGGTGCCGATTCGCGCTCTGTCAACAGGATCAGTGACCTCGTTCAACGGGACGTAGGCCCCAAGAGCTGAGACAATATCTTCGTCACGGATGTGCTCAGCCGGGGGCCAGCGGTCGGTGGCAATCGACGAGCTTGAGCCATCAGAGCTACTCGCATCGTCTATATGCCCGCTCTCCATGGCCCTCCTCCCTTGATCAGGCAGGCGAACGGATGGAAACAAAGGCCGTATACTTCCGTAGCGGCTGCGGACAGCAGCATCACCGACGACGGCATGTCGATCCCCGGTATCTGCCCCGTCGGGGCGCAGGATACCCTCATCATCCATGATTTCCATGTCTCCTTCCTGGTTGGCCCGCTTACCTTCGCCGGTTCTGGACACTTCTCCAGCAGGAATGCTACCGGGGAATGCGGAGCTGATGGGCTGACTCCCAAGGACAACATCTCGTGCACCGCCCTCGAGGAAGTCATCTTCCATGCCAGCCACCATGTCTCGGGTCAACTCTCTGCTCAGAGCGTAGTAAGCCCGGAACACTCGCAAGAAGTCCTTGCGCTCGACATAGCCGTCACCGTCAAGATCATAACCACGGAAAACACGGCGCAGTCTCTCATCATTGCTCTTGTTGTTCAGACTGGCTAGACCTTTCAGGAACTCCTCGAAGCCAATCAGCGCATCACCGTTTGTATCGTAGAAGGCAAACATCCGATCGTAAATAAGGCTCGGCGGCGGTGGACGGACAGACGTGTTTGGCACAAAGCACCGATCAAAAGTCTTACGGTCGATCGCCATGTATAGCTTGTTAGGGTCATCGGCCCATTCGTGATTCGCCAAGCAGCGGAATTGATCCCAGAGAGCGTCCATTTCGGTACAGTCGAAGTTGGTTTCTTTCATCAAACGCATGGCCAGAGAGCGAGGCAAGTTGCGTGGAAGCATCGCAGGCTTTCCAGGGTACCAGACAGGCTGGGACTGACGGGGGTTCCCGAGGAACGGGGCTGGGATGCGCACTTTGTAAAAGAGATGGGTCTTGATATGTACCTGCATCGCCTCGCATGTCTCACAGAGGTCATAATCAATGCAATTTGCGCATCTATACCGAATTCCCAGGATAGGCATGGCACCGCAACTGTTGCATGTTACACCGCGGTGAATGTAGCCATCTCTCCTGGCCTGATCCTCTGCAATATGATAAAGAAGGTTAAGTAGATTTTGGCCTTCCCTGGTGGGGGAAACATCATTATTCCCTTCACGCCAGGAAAAGACACTCTGGTCGTCCACCACCGTCTCCCCACCGTCCAAATTTTGGGCCGGCGACGATTCATCCGGGAAAGTAGAAGTCGACAAGGTAACCCGCTCCCCGTTCTGGCGACGACGCCGTAGCTCTTCCCCGTAGTTATCATCCTCATTAAACCGAGCCAATGCTCTGTCGATGCCGGCCCGCGAGATGCCACGACGCTGCAGCTGCTCAATCAGATAATCCCTCTCCGGGCTATCCTCTGGTAAGGTATGGGTAGGTGGAAAATCCAAGGCGAGGAACGACTCCAAAAACGTGTCCTCCATCATCTCGCGCATCCGCTCGGCATGGGCTTCGGGGACCCCGACTTCCTCCATGAGCTGGTCCCGAGTCGCGAGCAGCGACGGGAGCAGACCACTTTCCACGCGCCGTCCATCTTCAGTTTCTATGCGGAAGGTACCGTAAACTCCGTTCTGGCGTTCGAGTTGTTCCAGGTGGGCGATCGCTCGCGAGGAGGGCGTTTCAACGGTTATAGTTGGCGGTCGTCTCAGCCCGCGGGGGCGGCGAATAGTCCTCCTCCGACGAAGTGACGGTTGGGCGGATGAGGTCAGGATCAGATTGTTGATATACACCAGAGCATATGCGGCAGCGACACCGGAAATTAGGTACAGAACCGGGCGATATCGCGAGAGGGCCGTCCGTGATCGAGATTCCGACATAGTGGTCTATGCAACGGCGTAGTGGGGACTAGAGGATTGGGATCATTTTCTATGGTTATTATTATGTTATCGTCGCAGGTAGTGCGACAGATATGGTGAGAGAATTCGAGTGCGGAATTTCAAAAGAAAATTGAGGTAGAAATTGGGGTGAGAGGGACAATGAAAGAAGATGATCAATCAGTTGAAGAATGAATCAAGTTGACGTTTACGACCTGAAGAAAGATTCCGCATAAATGACCGCCTTTTGGTGGCCATTTCTTCCAGGTTTCAACTCTACTATAACTTCTATTTTAGTAATAGATTGAAAAATATAAGAAAAGTATTTATAAGTATTTATAAATAATTATAAAGCCATAGAGTAAACTAAAAAAAAA
>ML742092.1:0-77620 GCA_009193465.1 Aspergillus avenaceus | reverse complement strand
AAAAAAAAAAAAAAAAAAAAAAAAAAAAAAAAAAAAAAAAAAAAAAAAAAAAAAAAAAAAAAAAAAAAAAAAAAAAAAAAAAAAAAAAAAAAATATTAAAATTTGCAAGTCATTCAAATGTAACCGTGAATTATCATCTCTCCGATTCCTTATATACTACGTTGGGTTTCTTTTCTACCTTAGTATTTGCAATAATCATAATGTACTGGTGCATCCATCAGTTTTGATACAGTTGTCGGACGACACCCGGTGTTTGTCTTTTTCTTTCTCTTTTTCTTTTCTTCTTCTCCCCCTTCAAGGCTCACGTCAATGGCCCAACTTCTTCTCGCGGATGAACAGACTGCTAATCAAAGCAAAGGCAACGACTCCAACCATGAAGGCAAACCCCTTGTTCATAGCCCATCCGTAGCAGCCTCGAACCACCTTCCCAACGCTCGGGTCAAGGGTTCTGATGAAATCGAGACTTTGTCGAACACCGTCAACGATACGATCAATATCCTTGCTGTCACGCAGGGACGATCTCAATCGTTCGCGAAGAAGTTGCTGGACGACTGTAGATGATAGAGACATTCCAATCACTGATCCCAGAGACCGGAAAAGGTACGAGCAAGCCGTCACCACGGCCTGGTCCTCGGGAGTAGAGTTGGATACTGCAAAGGAGGTCAGAAACTGATTGGTTTAAATCAAGTAGGGCCAACTCACTGAGACAAATCAATGTCGTGGTAACACCGATGCCATTGCCGAAACCTGCAAGGACCATTCCGATAATCATGGGGATCAGGCTTTCCCCGGCAGCCCCAGAAAACAGGAAGACAATTGTAACTCCCGCAGTCAGTGAGGTATATGCCGCTACTGTCAGCCAGTAGAACCTGCCAGTCCATTTCATCACAAAACCGGCAAAAAGCGAGCCGGAAACACCGGCAACAATGGAGGGCAAAAGCCGCAATCCTGAAACTGTTGCCGAGACACCGTCCACCGCTTGGAAGTACAATGGAAGGTAGAAGAGCGCCGCAAGCCAACCTCCAAAGCTGAAGAAGTTACAGCCATAGCTGGCGAAGAAGGTCTGGTCAAAGATGATATGGCCGGGTGCGAAAGGTTCAGTGGCATAGAAGACCTCGACGACGACAAAGAGCACGAATAAGGCAGCTGATACACTAAGCGAGATAATAGTGATGGGGATCGTCCAGGACTCATTGCTTCCGCGATCAAGGCCGATGAGGAATCCAAGGACTGCTCCAACAAGAACAATAGCCCCTGGAAAATCGATGCGACGAAGCTTGTCCTTCCAATGGCTATCTTCCCGCGGCGGCAGGTGAAGCATGAATGAAACTGCTGCGAATGCGAGAATACATATCGGAGTTTGAGCAATAAAAGCCCTATCATCCGAGTCAGAGACTGTGTAAAGATCCACACTCAGCAGGATAATGGATGATCTTACCAACGCCAACCAATGTAATCGGCCAATATGCCACCTACTCAGACATTTCATATCAGTTACTGAATGTCGAATGTAGTCAAAGCCGGTCTTACCAAACGGTGCTCCGATTCCGGAGCCTGTGGCATAAATAATGTTGATAATCCCTTGCCAAACACCTCGATCCCGAAGAGGAACAATATCACTCAACAAGATACTGACAACGGTAGTCATACCGCCTCCCCCAATTCCTTGAAAGACCTTGGTAACCACTGGTAAGCCACAGTTCAGTCCACTAACGACTTTGAATCACATACTCGAGCAGCAATTAATTGATAAATGTTCTGCGCAAGCCCGCAAAACAAACACCCGGTGCCAAAGATAGCATACGCCCACAACAGACATGCCTTGCGGCCGAAGATATCACTCAACTTTCCATAGAGCGGCTGGAAGGACGTTAATGTTAGAAAGTAAGATGTTGCAATCCAGCTTGTCAGGTTGAGCGCTTTGAGGTCACTGCCGATTTGTCCATAACTGGCCATGATGATGGTTTGGTCAGTGGCGGATAAAAAGACCTAAATACATGATTAGACACTGGTTGAAAATGGTCTCAGCAGGGTCAATCCGTACTCCAATTGAAATTGCAGGGAAGATGTATCTCAAACCCGGCCTTGAGACATCGGCCTTGACTTGGTCTTCAAGAGGCGCATCATTAGGGCCTACCGACTTGGAGTTACGCAAACCAGGAATGGTACCTGTTGAGGTAGCATGTCCGTGGTCTTGCGCCCCCAACAGGGGGGATGTCTCAGTGGGATTTCTTTCTGGAGACATAGTTCTCACACCTCGTATCTCCTCGCCCTACGAGTCAGGTCCCTTTGTAGATGAATTAATTTCAAAGGAAAGAGGAGTCAATCCCGACAATAGATTGCCGATTTCGGTTATCATTGGGCACACGTGATGATAAGATACTCCACCGAGATTACGAATTAAGATGCATTATCATTGGTCGAATCGGATCTCGGCCCGTACGTGTTTACGGATCCGATACAAGAGTTTAACAATACCCTAGAATTTAGATCCTCAATCGAACGCTTTAGCCGTGCCACTATGGAAAAGTAGTCTTTTTTTCTTCTTCAGAAATTGGCTAACCCAAAAGATGCAACCTTCTATGATGAGGTCTATGGTAACTGAAAAGGGCCGTATATATCATAAGCGTATTTGACTTATATATCTTTCGTTCATGCCGCGGTCTTCGCCTCGGTGGATTCCTCCACGGCTGGCATAGGAATAGGACCACCGGGGGAGTCAGGTAAGCGACCGGTCAAAACTTCGACCCCGTCCTCAGTCACCAAGAGCGTGTGCTCGAATTGGGCCGACAGGGATCCGTCCGCCGTCGTGCTGGTCCAGTCGTCAGGCCAGGTACGATCCCGATGGGTACCAATATTGATCATTGGCTCAATAGTGAAGCACATTCCGGGCTTCGCAGTTCCAACGGCCTTGTTCTTCGCATAGTGGGGGACATTGGGGGCACAGTGGAACAGCTGGTTGATACCATGACCACAGTAACTCTTCACCACACTGCAGTTCCGGCTCTTCGCGTGCTTCTCAATGACATTTCCTGGTTCTCTGAAAAGCATACCAGGCTTCACCAACTCAATGGACTTTTCCAAACATTCGCGAGAGGTCTCCACCACACGGACCGCCTCGGGGTTCGCCCTGGCCTTGTCTCCGACATAGTACGTTTCGTTGAGATCACCGTGGAAACCATTGTGATACAGAGTGACGTCAATGTTGACAATATCGCCGTCTTCGAGCGGGCGCTGATCGGGGATGCCGTGGCAGATGGTCTCGTTGATCGATGTACATACAGACTTGGGGAAGTGCATGTAGTTCAACGGTGAAGGGTAAGACTGTATGCGGTTTAGTGATCCGATCAATTTAAGGAAGCCCTAGTTTTCTCCATCCACAGCCGTTACTTACGTTGCGCTCAATGCAAGCCTTGTGGACAACCTCGTCAAGGTGGTCGGTGGTAATGCCAGGTCGCAGCTCCCGAGCAGCAATATCCAGGACCTCACGGGCTAGGCGACAGACCTTCCGCATGCCCTCCTGCTGTTCCTTGTTCAAGATAGTGATGTTGTGGCGACCAATGAACTTCTGTTCTGACCGAGGGATACCGTCCTTGGCATAGTCTGGGTGAGGGATCGACTTGGGGATCGTTCTTTGCGACGACAAGGGATAGACTGGTCGCAAGGGACCGGCAAAGGGATAGGCGGGGAATGGGTTAAAGAGTCCGGTGGCTGGATCTGGTTCAGAAACTACTTTCGGCGCAAATATGTTGGTGAGGAAATTACTCTTTGATTTGTGCATGGCCTTGTGCTCGCCCTATTGAATCGTTATAGATCAGACATGTTACACACATACAACTACAGGGGGGCACAAAAGAAGAAAAGAAAAGGGAAAAGAAAAAGCCTACCCAGCTGCGTTTAAAACAGTCCTGCGAGCAAAAGAAACTATCGGCGCCCGCCTTAAGACATGTCGGACACTGCAGAGTCCCCGCAGCCTTGTCGCAATCGACGCCCATACATTTCCGAGATGCGGCGTCCACAGTCATTTTGTGCAGAAAGGACCTTGAAGTATGAAGAGGGGAAGAAAGAGGTGAATGGAGAAAATGAATGCGACAAACAATAATGGGGTATCCTGAGTGGATTATAAGGTTGTGAAAGAAGGGAAAAATTAGGAATATCCCCCGCGGATACAACCGGTCCAGAACCGAGCTAATCCTAAAGTAGATTAGACATCTGGTGACCTACCTTCCGTCAGCATTTAGACGCCCACGACTAAGCGCGCGGTTGCTAATCAGCGCAGCAACTGGTCAATGGAAGTCAAAACTTGACCTGGAATTAACCGGATGGCGCAATCGACCACTTACCCAATCGGGGAGAAATCATCCGAGTTTCACGTGTGGGTCACGTGGGGGCAAGTTTCGATTCGTTCAAAGAGTCATTCATAGTAGTAGTCGCTATATTATTGAGGGCAGAGAATTTATCAAGTAGAATATAACCCAGAATCAACACCCTGCTTTGTAGATCTTCCTTTCTTCAGTCATCATGGACCCGCCAAGAAAGCAGAAGGTCGTCATTGTAGGCGCTGGTCCGGTGGGCTCTCTTGCAGCGCTATATGCCGCAGCGAGAGGCGACAATGTTGAAGTATATGAGTTGCGTGGAGGTGAGTCTCCTTTCATATAGTGGTGAGAGTTTGTTTCAACGAGGGTGTGCGTCTTCTTTATGTATATGATCTTTTCGATTTAGTTCAAGTTTTGGATGATACTATGATTTTACCTCATTTGTGACATCGCATCTAATGATGATACCCATTCAAGTTATATATTCCAGTTTCAACTTCCAGTTGTTGTCCACCCTCTGTGTGTGGTGTGCGTTTTTGATCATTTCTCACTTTATGCAATGATTCAACAGATCTCCGTGACCCTAGCACAATTCCATTGAATTTCACCAAATCGATTAATCTAGCCTTATCGGAGCGTGGTATTGTGTCTCTAAAACAGTCACACCGTGAGGGCATGATTGAAAAGATTGTCAATGATGCAATTCCGATGCACGGACGTATGATTCATGGTAGAGATAATGGGAAACTTTGGGAAGCGGCTCAGGCTTATGATGTTCACGGTCAGGTGAGTGCCTGTTAGCCCTCAAAAGCTAGTAACCCGAAATATCTGACCAGTTTGTAGGCTATCAACTCGGTTGACAGGAGTACTCTGAACAACGCATTACTAGATGAACTAGAGAAAACACCCAACGTCAAACTCTTCTTCAATCACAAGTTGACAGGTGCCGACTTCCATGCAAACAAAGCATGGTTCGAGCGTCGCGCTCCAGGAGATACTCCCGTTCCGAATTCCTCGAACCGTGTACCTGAGATCGAGGTAGATTTCGATTATTTAATTGGCGCAGATGGCGCTCATTCAGCCTCACGCTACCATATGATGAAGTACTCCAGAGTCGACTACCAACAGGAATACATCGACACATTGTGGTGCGAATTTCGAATCCCCCCTTCAGATACCGGGGACTTCCGCATCTCCCCCAACCACCTGCATATCTGGCCGGGGAAGGAGTTTATGTTTATCGCCCTACCGTCGCCAGATAAATCGTTCACTTGTACATTGTTTGCTCCTGCCGCTCACTACTCACTACTCGAAAGCTCACCACAAAAATTACTCGAATCATTTGATACAAACTTTCCCGGAGTCTCTCCGCAACTAATCGCCCCAGAAGATCTGCAGGCGCAGTTCCAAGAGAACCCTCACCTTCCGTTAATCAGCATCAAGAGCAGGCCGCACCATTATGATGCGAGTGTTGTTATTGTCGGAGATGCCGCTCATGCTATCCTCCCATTCTACGGACAAGGGCTCAATACAGGCCTCGAAGATATTCGAGTCTTATTCGAAATCTTAGACCAGCATAGCGCGTACGACTCGAACGCGAGTCTTAGGGCTCGCCAAGAATCTCGCCGAGCAGCATTCCAGGCCTACACTGAACAACGCACAGCAGATGCGCACGCAATCAACGATCTATCCAAGCAAAATTATCTCGAGATGCGTTGGGGCGTCAAAACCCCACTATACAAGATTCGCAAGTCAGTAGAGGAAGCACTAGATCTATACGTGCCTAGCATGGGCTGGAAAACACAGTATGCACGGGTTAGTTTCAGCACCCAGAGATACTCGGATGTCGTCAAGGCAGTCCACAGACAAGGCAGGATACTAGGTCTGGGGCTCGCTTCTGCAGTAGTCTCGAGCATGGCAGTCATTGGAGTCTTGATGTGGAGATCCCCTGGCCGAATCTCTCCGCTGTCTCTGATAAAAACCCCCTTGCGTCTGTTGTCCGATGTATGGACGAGAGTCTTGTCGAAAGGTATCTGACTCAAATGGTTAGACCGAGGTTGGCATTTCGTGCGATCACCTTTTTCTTATCTTTGTCACGTTCATACAAAACAAAAAGCATTGGCCTTGGATATAGAAATAGTTGGTGGATGTATGTATCTTAGATGAGTCGCAGAGGACATATGAAATATTAACAAATGTAGACTCCCACCATCACCTTGAGCTTTTACCTCGCAGGTAACTGTGTCCCAGGTCCCGTCCATAGGAAATATCGCCACGACCATGGTATAGTTAGTAGCCTTCGAAATTTAGATGACCAGATAATCCAGGCAGTGGAAAAAGAAGGGTGAAAGCTTCAACATTCTGCAACGTGTGGTTTACAGTGTTCCAAGAACGCCCTTCTTAAGTCCTTAGTTATCGGCGAATCGAGGGGTTGTGCACATTCCAGAATCGACTGAAATCAAAGGGTCAATGTTCCAAGGGACTCCCCACATTGAACATGTAGCAGTGATTGAGGCCAGAATGATGATGAAAGTTCTCCGGCCAGGACAAGGCACTGTGACTCCTGTCCATCGGAATTGGAGGTATATTTGCAGATCAGGCCACCGTGGGAACAGAACATCCGATTCAAATAGCCAGACCATTGCAATCAGAAAAAAAAAAAAAAAAAAAGTCTATGAACAAGACAAGCAGTGACATAACAGACATTCAATCATCCAGAATTGTATAATCAAATGGACGTCGGGGAGGCCAATAGATAACCCAGACGTTCATCAACAGGGTCGGCGTGGGGGAATAACGGAAAAAAGCCAACGGCCACGCCACATATACATAGGTTTCCAATAAAATAAAAGCAAACGGACACTAGATATAGCGATGGGGAAATGACCCATGATACTCCTCCCGGCTTGATTATACAGTACAAAATAACAAAAACGCTCGTACTCAGGCAGCCAGAAACATGAGCGAAAAATTAAGCCGTACTCAAAGGGTGGGGGGAAGAAGCGATCCGGTAATCGCAAACTAGATCGAAGACTAGAAAGTGCGATGCACACTCCAATCGACCATCAAAATCGGTCGGCGCTGGACCTCTATATCTCCTAATCCAAGGGCATCATCAAGATGAACGACTCCAGGTGGTTTGAAAAATTCCTTGTGGGGCCAAATACGGGATGCTGTGTCATTCTATCAACCACTGGAATCCGGGAATGGGCCTTATAATCCGGCAAGTAGGATGGGTGAATCCGGGGATATTCCAAAGCCAAAAGGTTGGCTTCCGCAAGGAGCCATTTCTGGAAATGACCAAACAATGGGTAACGGAAAAGTATACCAATAGGACTTGGAACAAAAGTTTCCGCTGGGACCTGGAATGCAGCAGGAGGAATCATTGGCCATGACATGATAATATCTCACGCAAGTTGTGAAAAGTCAGGATTTTTTCAAGCGTTGGCGAACTTGACCCGACGAGTACGTCGATCTTGTATGCGCTTCTCCGTGTCAACATAAAGACGGTCTAAATAATCCATGGCACTAGCATCCTTGAGGATCTTTGCCACTTGAGTACCAGCTGAGACCAGCTGGAGAACATTCCGGTCATCCTTAATAGGTCTGGATTGGTGCTTGGCAGCATGTCTCATTTCCAGGGAATTTTCCAGCACCGTCACTAATTGCTTGATCTGGCCATTATACAAGACCCGGGCGGGAATGCGACGTTTTGTGGCCAGTCTTTTAAGAAGATATACCCACTCAGTCCATTCGCGGTCTGAGGGAACCCTCACCTGTCTCTTATCCGGTTCCAATGGAATCGGGAATTGATACTTTGCAACAAAGTCATAGGCACATTGCGATAACCGGTCATTCACTGCATTCAGAATGCGGTCTTGCTCTGATACATCAAGATTAGTAGGCAGATGAGGTAGATCTCTCCCCTGCGCTGCTATGATGCGCGGCGACGGGATTTCTAGCAATTGATGAGGGCCATCAAATTCGTCCCGGTTGGACGGCCGTCTCTGCGAGTGGTAACGTGCCGTGCCCTTGATTTTATCAGAATTACGTCGGCTTGATCTTTCAACCAAGTACTCCAGGTTATCTGTTGGCTTGGCGAAGTCGTAGTCACGTCTAAGTGCTTCCGGAGGTAGGTGAGCGGGGTGTTCCCATTCTCGCGAAAGAGCAACTGGGCGCGGAAGCGGCCCCACGGGAGAGACAGTTATCCCAGCAGAGGAATGGGATGTCACCGGGATACCGCTGTACGGCATAGGAAAGTCATACTCTGGTGATACTTGCTTTGCGGCAGCAGCCTGAGCTTCCATAGGATGCGGGGGAGAGAACCGCTTGGCGCTAGATGACAGTGTTTCAGCATAACACGATCCCACTCCGGCAGGAGAGTGCAAAGGAAAAAGAGACACAGCATGATTAGATACCTTGGATGAGTATGATAGATCAACGGTGGTTCACTAGAAGCCCCGTAAATTGGCGGTTGTTGAGGTATGACACCACTAGTAAACGGTGAGCTTGATCCAAGGCTAGTGTAGTGTACAGAGAGAAACGTTATGGGAATGTTGAATATCGCTAACCTATGACGGGACCAGGAGTCAGATTCACTGCTAATTGAACGTGTGCAAGAACCACTGCCGGATGTTCCGGAGAAATAGCTGAAGGTTGACGACATTCTTGTTACTCGAAGTAGTCGAACCGGCACATGAGGCTCTATGTAAAAAAACACAGGGATGGATGAGCCGCTTAGGAGAGGATTGATAAGTTGTGCCTGGCGAAATGCTAAATCAAATTGCTTTCGAACAAGATCCCACGGTCAGCTTGGGAGCTCTGGTTTAATATATGAATGCGGTGAGTAAAGGTAAGAATATGGGCCCAATCATTGTGGGCCTAGACAAGCTCTTGCCTCGTCTCCACGGATAACTAAGATAAAGATAGGCAGGCATGAAGAATTCCACGCAGCAGCGGCAGAGGCACTCACAAAGGGATTCCGTTCCTGTCTAGAGCAAGACTTGCGGAGGAGATCAGTATACAAAAACGGCCTAATTGCCAATCAGATCTTGCGTGACACTGGGGGCCAGTTTGACAAGGTTTACAGGGAAAGATTCAACAAGGGCGTCACCAACGACTGGACCAGGATAAATAGCAGCCATTACAATAAAACGAGAGTATGGGTCAGGGAAGGTGCCTGACCCAGAGATTCTGCCCGTCTTTTGTCTCACATTCAATCAGGTGCTTCCTTGCACTGTTCTAATGGAGGTGCCACCTGCCATGGGACCAGATCGGAAGAGATGGAGACAACCCTCAAGAGTAGACACTGGCCAGCTGCCGGATGCCGATCCTAACTCCAAATGGGGAGGAGGGGACAAGAATCATAGGATAATCATGGTTGGAGACGAGGCGAAAAATGAAATAAAATAAAATAAAACATAATTAAAATAATGATAATGAAAAAGCAAAAGGGAAAAGACAAAATCCCCCAAAAAAATTCATACAAAATTAAAATAAAATAGAGCAAATAAGAAGTGAAAGGAGACGAAAGTATTCCGTCAGCGCTGAATTTTGGGCAGCAATTTGGGATTGTGCAGGGCGCATGCATCCACAACTACTAGGCAGAGGGTGACAGGTTGTTCTCGAGGCTTTGGCCCCATCGAGGGGATTGTATGGTGAATATTACATCAATGACATGGCTGGAAGCTGATGTTTTGAGTTCAAAGGACGTCAGTGGGTTTTCAATTTTTTATTTTATTTTATTTTATTATTTTCTGTGTCCCTCTTTTTCCCCACAGAAAGGTGGATATTTGCTCCTGCGGAACAGAAGAAGAGAAAGAACGAAAGAACGAAAGAAAGAGACAGAGAGAGACCGAGAGTGATCGGAAGAAGGGAAAAAGAAGAATTGGATTTGTTTGGAGCTGAAAAGCGGTTGATCCCGTGTTTGAGTCTAGATGGCCTGAACCTTCAGGATGCTGCGGAAGGTCTATTTTGCAGTTCCGAATTCCTTTGCCTCACTCTAGATTGGTCCGTTTACCTTTAACTCTTGAAAGAATTGGTCTGTTGTTCTTACGTATAGGGTTAATTTTATTCCATCCGCTTTTAATCCATCGCTGATTCCTAACCGATCTCTTGTTTCCGAGGACTAAAAAAAAAGCTAGGACCAGAAAGGGGACAAATAGTGTCTACCTTAAACCATTTTAGTATAGAGATACAGTAAATGACCCAACCTCGGTGGATCATGAAGGCGCCAGGTTCGCGAAATGAAAAAAAAAAACCCCCCAAAAATTCAATGAAATAAAATAAAATAAAGCAATAGTAATAATAATCCAAGGGGGAAAAAAAGATAGCGGCCTAAAGTTGGGGACATTATAGTGGAGCACACCCACCGTTACCGTTCTTGTTAAGAACATTCAATCTAGACAACAGTTGGGCATACATACTCGCTGCAGGTCTTTGTTGCCCAAGCTGTGTGCGGGCCATTACGGGTGGCCAACCGTCGTCATATGTATATGCGGTTTGCGGGGTGAATCAACTTGGCCACTAATGTTGCCCGAGAACAATACAATTATCAAGTACATCTGTTTCAGCTCCTATTACAACCAACAACCAATATTGCATGAGCTGACCCAAATTCCTTCTCCCCTCACTTCTCTTAGGGCTTATACCAATGTTAACTGGCTTGTCGTTGGCTCATTTTTCTAGAATCAGAATAGGGAACGCAAATGAGACCGACGCAATGTTTGAATGGCGGATTGGGCCCGTCTGCCATGGTGCAGACCGGGAGATAGGCAATGTGTACATAATTGCAGCCCAACAGAAAGTCAATAAGGATTCTGAGCGGAGTGGGAAAAAAAAATAAAAAAAATAAAAAAAAACACCCGAATGATTCGTGGACCGCTACTCTGGCTGATACTTTTGGATTATAGCGGCGCGACACGTAACTCTGCCTTCCTGTTGATGACAAGGTTACACTGTCTATGCAGCATTTCTTGGCCGAGATGCAGGCGGAAATCATTTCTTCTTATATGCTTGCTGTACTGGTAACTGAACACCTATACGACGGGCATAATCCTAGAAGCCCGAGTAAACACGAATTTCGACAGATTCTACCCTCTAGAGGCGAATCTCACTTACCTCGCAACTCATTTGAATACCGTATTCAATTCCAATCCGGGCTTCGTAACCCAGAATTCGCCTTGCTTTCTCACCGCTGGCATATCGAATAGAGCACACATCCCTTACACTGCCGCGACTGATGGCTGTGGTTGTCCCAAAGATCCATGTCAGGAACTCACACACCAACCCAACAAAGTAAGCCAGCGCTTCTGGAATATGGACTCCAAACGGGGGTGTGTGACCCAAGTGGGCCCATATACTAAGGCAGAAGGCCCTGAAGGTAATAGGCTCGTTGTTCTGAATGAAAAAGACCTCCCCAGCGGCGGTTTTGGAAGACATCAAGTTTTCAACCGCCAGGACATGGGCATCAGCAACGTTGGTGACATATGTCACGTCCCACAAATTCTGACCGTTACCTATAATAAATGGAGTTTCGCCCTTAGCTATACATGCGTGGATCGCGGGAACTAACTGATAGTCGCCAGGCCCGCATAGCACGGACGGCCGGAGAGAACATGTGGCCATTGTGTCGTCTGACTCCCTGATCACCATGGCTTCTGCAGCGGCCTATCGATAAGGAAGCAAATGCATCAGCATGTCGGAAATTACATCCTGCAAACTCCAAACAAAAACAGGAGATATGCACGGAAGATCCACCTTAGATTCACCGTAAATGAGCGATGACGACGGTGTTGGCCATCGTTCGTCGATATTCCGGTACGACACATCCGTATGATCAGTGACAACGCAGCAAGTGCTGGTGTAAATAAACCCTCTCACTCCATTCTGTCTGGCGGCTTGTAGCATATTCCAGGTCCCATCAACATTGGTTCTCCAGACATGCCCTTCTAGCCTTCTCCTGAAACGCTCGCTCAGAGGTGGGACGACCCCAGCTGTATGGGTGATGATATTGGGTCTGACCTGTTGGATGGCCTTGTTGACCTGATTCCGGCTTGTAACATCGGCTTGGAAGAATTCAATGTTGTCCGGCACCACATGAACTGGCCCGGGTGGCTTGAGATCCAGAATGAAGATGGTACAGTCGGGGTGTTTCTCCGCCAGAGCTCTGGCAATAGCTGCACCTACAAAACCTGTTCCGCCTGAGATCAAGACTCTGTTTACAGCCATGGTGCAGGTACAGTTTCTTATCTGGAATTAGAGATTCATGTAATGATCTCCGTAAGTTGGCAAAATGTCCCGACCGATCTCTATTTCCTGCAATCGATAGGACGAATCATGAGGGTAGAGATGAGCAAATGTTGTCGGAAAGAAATGAATGTTACCCTAGATTCCGTACCTGTAGGTTTGCCGTTTATGGTTAGTTTTGCTTGTTTGGATGTAACAGCCTAACCGAGCTTGAAGCTGTTTAGGTACCATGGAATGGTATTAATTCACCATTGATGTAACTTGTTTATCTCGTTTTCTTATCTTGCAAGTTAGCATTCGAAATTAGCACGTATCCCAAGTCTTCGAGAAGGTATAAAAGTATACGATAACCGACAAATACGAACGTGTAAATAAAACCAAAACATAACGAGAACTAAGTAGTACATGAAGTTAGTTAAGCCTATTTTACTGTACAAGGTATCCATCCCGGCAGTCGCAAGTATAATAAAGGGAAATAAAAAACAAAAGGGTCAAAATCATGGGCGGAGGCGTTGCGAGAAACCAAACTCCGGTTCAAATGCAAAACCCACAGCATCCAGCATACATGAAAGAATAACGCGCTATCTTCTTTTTGTCGGTTCACATTAATCGCAGTAGATCAGTGAATTCGGCATAGGACTAAACCTCCCACTTGCTTTTCAACACACTCGCGAGCCTCGAGAATCCCCCGGTCGGTCGAGAGGTAGAGACTTTCACCGGGCGACCGCAATCCCTCCACATAACCACTCTTCTCCCCACGGATCACTCTCCGGAGGCCTGTGACATCGATGTTGATTCTTCTCTTAGGCTTGCTGACCATAGACAGCTTTCCTAGAACAGGCTCACTCTGCCAGTACTTCAATCCGAGCCAGAGCCGTCTCGAGGCGACGTTGCTTTGGGTCAACGATTGGACCCCTTCAATTTCATCATTGGCGGCAGGGACACCCAAAATATTATGCTGAGGAGGAGGAGTAGGTCCCCCACGAACGACGGAGGATATATAGCCGGAATTTTGGAGAGCGAGGCATAGACGCAGATGTAAGTTGGAGTTTGGAATAGATGTAAGACCCAGACGAGCCCTGGAGGCGTTGTTCAAGTGGGAGCACACGTGGGCAAGGTTGACGAGAGACATTTTAAAGATCGACCCAAGGTAGGGGAGGGTCGGAGAGGGTCCTGGAGTGGTGGTGAGGGTGTGCGGAAGTGCCGATAAATAACTGGTTACGGGGAAGAAGATCAACCACACATTGCCATTGTGATAACTTTAGGGTGTGAAAAATACATACCGGATCACCGAATAAATTTAAAACGGAAGATGAACAATAAATGACGCCTAGAAGAAAGAAGAAACCCCCACTTTTCGCAAGATATCACAGTAATAATGATTGCCGACGGGGCAGAAAGTTGTCGCGATGATGCGGAAGCTCAAATGAAATTTTCGGAGAAATGATGAAACGGTTCCGAGGGTGTGATTCGAATGATCCTATAGGTCAACAGCGAAGTACATCGGCCGACAAATCACAATGCTTCTCGAAGCGCCCTCTGTAGCCGCCGGTGTTCTTGTCCTTGTCCTTCACACGCCCCGTCACTTGCTTCCCCTCATTGAGAAGTTTCTTATAAAATCATGATTTCCTTTATTTCCCTGGTTGATTTTCTTTGTGATCTTCCTCCTTCTTATTCTTCATTTTTCCGAGTTACATCACATCACGTACTGTATACATTGATAATCAGCCATAATAATGCCTCCATTGCCAGGTGAAGAACGCACGCTAACAGTGTAAGCTCTATCTTATCAAATTCCCCGCAGTACCTGTCTCTACTCTTCTTTTCTTTTACTTGTCTTTTATATAGTTTTATTTTTTTAAAAAAATATGAAGTTAACCCCAATTGCAGTTTCGCCGATATTCACTACTATTTTACACCACCAACACCAAAACCTCTTCATCATCGTTTCGATAAGGGCTCGTATCTATATCTCTACCATAATGCTGCTCAGCGTACAACGAGGGTTGAGGTAGCTAACAACCCCGGGACTGCCGATCAAGATGCATTTAACGGATGTTGGTACCTCCTTTCTTTCTCTGTCCCCCTCACTTAATTTTATTTTATTTTTACTTTTTGGGGCTACTCTTTGCTTCAAGTCTTTGCGCTGACTAGATCTTAGCGCTGGACCGTGTTTATCTACGTCATTCCACCAAGTTTCCAACGCTATGTACTTTGGCAGTGGATGGCCGTCCACCATCGCAAAGCGCACAAGCGTTTCCCCCACCACCGACAGCCAATTCTTATGAATGGTACTTGCCCGGTGGTGATCCTCGTGATGAGAACGGGGAGTTGCGTCTCCACACATTGGACATCTACTTTTGGACTGTAGATGATGCAACCACTTTCCTGGACCAGATAGAAAATTACCTGTCTCCGTCGCAGCTTGAGACGGATCGACGTCCCTATGCACCTCCACCTCAGAGCTCAATGAGTACAGTCGTGCAACAGCTGGAAAACGTGGCTATCACCGATCCCGCATACCAAAACGGACACACTCGCAACTCACAACCAGAAATGGTGCCTACTCCGCCGCCTCTCACCCAGATGTTTTCCATTCCCAACAACCTTCCCCCCCCACCTCCAATTGCTGGCCCACCCGTATCCATAGAGCAAGTAGTCAACAGCGTACAACCTACTGCCCCAGAACAGAAAGACGCCGCCCAATTTACACCGCTACCATATAATCCCGCTGCCCCAGCCGCACCGGAGCCGATCCAGCATCGAGAAAAAACACCTCCTCCAATCGATGGTGCTGAGGGAACTGGACTCGCGGCGGCGGCAGCGGCAGACAACGGTGCACCATTTACTCCTCCGTCCCAAATTACCAATGGAATGAGTTTTGCACCGCCCCCTACCAGCCCAGGCTTACCTTATACGATGGCGGGAGGCCACGCATCACCGCCGCCAAGCGCTGGACTAACTCACTCGGCGTCGTTCTCGTCTCGGTCGTCCGTTCAAAGCCCTCCAGGCGTTCCATCTTATACGCCATCCTTTCTCGCAGGAGGGGGCCACCAGACTACCATTCCCAGTCCCCCAGTGACAATGTCGTTCGCCCCACCACCGAAGGAACCCAACGCTCATCTTTACGGGCAGCCTCAAACCCAATACAGCAGCCAGGCTCAGGCTCAGCCTGCTTCTCCCCCACCCCCAATTGGCGGTTACTCGAATTACTCGTATGACAGATCGGTGTCACAACAGTCGGTATCAGATGACTACGACGTCCATAAACAATTGTATCGACCCACCGAGGCGGAGGCCAACAATTCGTATTCTCAACATATCGCACAAAAGTCGATGCAGAACCCAGGACGGCCGCGCGGCTTGGAACAAAAGGCGCATCGGCTAGAAAGCGGGGTGAACAGGTTTTTCAAGAAGCTGGAAAAGCGAATTTAGTCTCCAGCATCTGGTGCCGTCGATAGTCGTGCGGTTGATGTATACGCTATCTATCTAGCGATGATTGTATATAATCATGAAGAGTATGGAGGTGTTGAACCACCCCGGAGAACAAGTGTAAAAATAGCGATCAAGACCAAATTGAATGTATGTTTTCAAAGTCGATTTAGAAAATTACGACTTATTAATAATGCCATAGATAAGTTGGAAAATTCCAGCGAGTGCATCTCTAAGACATCAAACAAAACAATCGAGTGCCAGAAACGTCTCTGAACATGCTTAGTACAAGACTCTACTTTCACGAATAAACTATACCAGTTTCGAAACCCAACACCTGTAAATTCATAAAGAGGCGATATCCATCACCAGACAGCTAATGTACTACCTTCGGCAAATCAACCCTCATTCACCCTTCCGGGCAAGCACCTCAATAGGAGACCAGTTGTACACCACCCCCTTGTTACTATGCAGGGCACTAAGCTCCTGGAGGTCCGCCTCACACTCGCTCAATAGTGGCAGGAGGTCATCTGTGCAAGATTTACGGATACCCCGAAAGATCTCAGCCAAGGCAAGCAGATATGTCTCTGTACACTTCTGAGCGAGAAAGGATTGGAATCTCCCTCTTTTAAAACGCAACACAGTGCATCTGGCCTTCTGCAAGCGGTGATGAATATCCGATGCCCATCTGTAACAGTCCACCCATCAGCAAGCGTATGATGTATCGAGGTTCACTGATATAGTAACTCACCTATAGTCCAGACCAACCTTCCCAAACAAAACAGGCACCTTCTCCCCAAACTGCTGAGCCCTAGCACCCTCCACAACCTGATGCACCAGATCTGCCTCTTCCCATTGTACATACCCACCTGGCTCTACATACCGTTAGAAAACTCAAGCACCGACCCCCAGGAACAGCAACAAATACTCACTCAAAAGCCGTAAAACATGCGAGATCAAAGGCCCAAAATCCCGATCTTTAATATTGCTCGCCCACATCCGGACATGAACGACATCATACCGACCCGCCAGCGAAGGCGGGGGATCCACCAGGGAATTCAAGACGCGTAGGGAGACATTAGGAGGCCAGAGGGCCCTGGATGGGAATTGATCCTGGGAGATATCGAACCCGTGAAGTTGAGCCGTTCGCGGAAGATCTTTGGCCAGATCGAAAATCCAGATCCTGCTGTTTTATGAGTGTCTTTGGTCTGGTGGGTTAGGGTTGGATGTCTCTTACCCTGTGCCGGTGCCGATCTCGGCTACCTTCATGCCATCTGCTATGGGTATCTGTGGATGTAAGGTGTGTCCCGTGTGCAGTTTCCAGAGCAGGTGCTGGGCGTCGAGACTATCATAATAAGGCGACTGTAAGTTTATGTGGATTTATTGGCCAGGGGGTGGAGTCACCTACCGGACAGAGTCAGAGAGAGATCTGCCGAGCACGTAGTCATCTGTGTGGGCCATGGCGTTTTGCAGTTGAGATTTCAAGGAAGGTCAAGCTTGAGAATGTAGTAAAGAAGAGAGAGACAGTTTTGATGAATTTATCGAGAATTCACCTTCAGAATGATGCAAAGGGTACACCTTTCTATAGGCTTTGGATGATGGCAGGAGTGGAAGTCAAACTGTCTGAGGTAAGGAGCGGTTGATATCACCCCGACTGACTATACTAACTTCCTCCTGACCCTTAGCCAGAGACTTTAATCCTAACAGACTGGATATCGGGTATGCCACCGCATGTTCACTCCTGATGAATATCCGCAACTGATGTAGGCCGGTTTCCTTACCTCGATCTCTGTACATCAACCCCCTAGTTGAACAAACACACGACTGTATATCGTTGTATATAGAATGACGTGTAGATAAACCCTAAATATTCAGATGTCCAATTGCATACTGCAAATCACAGTCTCAGATCGATCATGGGACTTATTAATCCACAGCCATAGTATAACGAACACAGGGCAAAGTAGGGTTCGAAGTAGGGTTACAACGGACAACGGTTAGCCGGTAGTGATATCACCCTGCAGTAGGGACATACCCTTTCGTATAGCATAGCATTCAATCAAACAGTCTCTTGGTTATGTAGAATGTACGGCTCTCTATCCACCATCCGCGCGCTTATAGGTCAATGCACATCATAGTCATATACTCCTTAGCGTCTGTGCGTGTGTATGTGTAATATCCAAGAGACATGTGCTAGATCTTGCTATTCTCGTAGACCTTCTTTGTAATGATGCACTGTAAGGTTTATGATGGCGTCTAGTCACCTGGGTATTGAAATCTGGCTTTGCTCTTTTGTGATGTGCTAGTTGCAAGAGGAGTTTACGGGTCAACTAGTTACTCTAGATTACGTTTAAGTCATATACAGTCTATTGAGGGTGTACTTTATAAGGTGTATCAACCCGTCTAAAGGCTACAGAATCTCTAAAGGCTTTGCTTTTATTTATACTTGTATACATTTGCAATATCAGTCCAAACCCTCCAGAAAGAAAGAAAACAAGATTTATCTTATTTCCCCCAAAAGCAGTTATCAACATGACTCGTATCGAAACCTCCATCAACCTCATGCCGGGACACCCCGAGAGACTTGATGTCGTGGCATCTTTGCTCGAGGAACACAAGGGCAAAGAGTACTATGCCTATGAACGCCAGAACCACTGGTACATCGGGCTCGGTGCATCCGTGTCCCTTGTGATAGACTCCCAGGGGCAAAATGCCAAAGTTACTCTCGGGGAGAGGGAGACAACTCATCCCGTGGAACAGTCCCTGCCCGACATTGCCAGGGACTTCCTGACCAAGTACTGGACCGGAGTCGGCAAAGTCTTCGGGCAAGTTGGCTTCAATTATGCTGCCCACATCCGTGGAAACAGCTATAATCCCGGTCGGTGGCCGCTCCTGGCCTTGATGATTCCGCGCAACGAGGTTGTCCTTCATGAGAACCAGGTCAAGATAATAGGGTCTAACAGCGAGGAAGTTCTCGGCTTAATGGCATCCATTAAAAGGGTGGCTGGCTTTGAGGCTCCGAAGCAGAGTCAATCGATCGATACGGCAGACCTATCGGGCGAATATATCTCTCGAGTCCAGGCGGCGCAGTCGGAAATCAGCAATGGTCAATATCTGAAGGTGGTGCCGTCGCGCGCGGTAGACCTTCCGGCACGAGTGAATATGCATGAAACCTTGTTCCATGGTCGGCAGTCAAACACCCCCTCTCGCACCTTCTGTCTTAACCATGCAGGATACCAAGCCACTGGGTTCAGCCCTGAGTTGGTCATGTCTTTGGACAAAGGGGTGGTAAAGACCGAGCCTCTCGCTGGGACCCGGTCGTGTGAGGGATCCAAGACAGACATCAAAAGGCTACGAGAAGAACTGGAAACCGACAGCAAGGAGATTGTAGAGCATGTCACTTCCGTCAAGGAAGCCGTCCGCGAGATCCGTCAACTCTGTGGCTCGGCCACGGTGGAGGATCTTATGTCTGTCCGTCCGCGCGGGAGTGTGCAGCACCTGGGCTCGCGCGTAGCTGGACATCTAGCACCGGAAAACGACATGTGGGATGCGCTTAATGTCCTATTTCCATCTATTACTGCCTCGGGAATCCCCAAGGAAAAGGCCATCGATGCCATCGAGCGTCTCGAACAGCGGCCGAGGGAACTCTACTCGGGTGCTGTTCTCATGCTGGAAGACCCAAATACGATAGAAGCAGCCCTTGTTCTTCGCACGGTATTCCAGGATGTCGAGCGCCAGTGGATCCAAGCGGGGGCTGGAGTGATTGCTGAATCAAAGCCCGAACGTGAGCTGACTGAAAGCTGTGAGAAACTGGCAAGCATTGCCCCCTACATTATGGATCAACTTGATGCGTAGAAGGGCCCCTCACATCAATGAATGGGATGGTATACCTTTGGCACATGGTAAAAAGAGTGCTACTTATTATGCTACTTTTATCTTCGTTCTCTTGGACTACCAGTTTAACTTTATCAAGGTCTCACCGACAAGCTGATCAATCTCCGTAGGCAGTGGAGGGGATGGTTCTTCCTGCAGAATCTAAGCCAGTCATGCAAGGTTCCCATTCAGTCCTCCCATCACTCGTAGATCCAATTTTATAGCATGCTCAGCCTGTTAAGCTGTGGCTCAGACTGGCTCTATTGTTTCATTAGTTCGCCACAACCAAATTACTCCTCTCAGCAGACAGTTGTTTGGCGGATAATATTTCCATTAGTTACCAAGGAGTTTCATGAGTGCATTGATATATGGGGACAGCATTAGATTTGGTCTCATGATAGGCCAAAAGACGCCTGCTATTTGCTGCAAGGGATATATCTATGCGAGGGGCCCAATCTGGCTCCTCAGTCTGTTTCTACAGTGTGCGACTAGCGAGTAAAATAGAAGGGAGAATGATAGCGCATTTTGATCAGCTGAATGGTGGAGAATGACTTGATGGTACTAGGTCTTGAAGTTATTCGCCCTGGTGTCATTAACACCAATGTACTATTATAGTACCTTCCGGATTCTTTCCACAATGGCCGCCAACACTAGACAACCCATTGACATTGACTCCGCCGCTAGTCAATGCCAGAAAGTCCTGGGATACATCGAGAAGTATCGAGCAGATGCTAAGGAAATAGATCGTGAACGTGCTGTCGAGGCAGCAGCAGTTCTTGTCAGACTGCTGGAACAACCGGCAGATGCGATATACAAATTGTTTCTATCGGTATGTCTACTGGTTGTGTGCTGAATCATTGACCTGCTGATAGACACAATACAAGCCCACTATCCTCATGGCTGTCAAGACTGCATCGGACCTTGGTATCTTCTCTAGGCTATGTGATGGCGATGCCTTTGTCACCTGCAAAGAGCTGGCGACACCGAAAGGGGCAGACGTTCAACTCATTGGTAAGTTGGGAATCTCAGCATTCTCCAGTATTCGAAGCTGAGAAGTTTCTGTTTTCCTATTGTCCAGAACGGATTATGCGTGCTCTCGTGTGCAGTGGCTTTGCCGCCGAACGAGGACCTGGCCAATACATGCCTACGCGACGGTCGAAAGCAATGACAGCCAGGACTGTAATTGGACTTATGGATTCTCTGTAAGACACCCGCAATACTGCATCCTGTGAGACCCTTGCGAGTACTAAAAGATCGAAATGTAGATTTGTCGATTTCCTACCTATCATACACAAGACGCCGGAATTTCTTCGAGAGACCGACTATAGGAATCCTGAAGATCCAACCCATGGGCCCCTTCAATATACCCACAAGACAACCAGTACGACCTGGGACTGGCTATCCAAAAGACCAGCGGCCCTTGACCGCTTCAATTCATTCATGGAAGGCAATCGGGCTGGTCGGTCACACTGGGCGGAGTGGTTTCCAGTCCAGGAACGACTACTAGATGGAGCAGTGGTGAACAAGTCTCCCCTACTGGTAGACATTGCCGGGGGCCGTGGTCATGACTTGATCAAGTTCAAGCAGAGATTCCCTGGTCCCCATGGAGATTTGGTACTTGAGGAGCTACCCGCCGTGATTGATGATATCTCGAACCTGGATGAGGACCTCAGGCGAGTGAAACATGATTTCTTCCAACCACAGCCGATCAAAGGTGTGTTGCTCTCTATATTTCATCGTCCATAGTTTGCCAATAACAGAGAAAACAGGTGCTCGGGTGTATTACATGAAGCACGTCATGCACGATTGGTCTGACGGAAACTGTCGGATCATCCTAGGCCATGTGGTGGATGCTATGGAGAGGGGGTACTCTAAGCTCCTAATTGAAGAGCATATTCTCCCTGACCAACACGCCAAAGAGCTGGAGACACTCCGTGATCTGATCGTGATGGTATGGTGTCCTGGAAATGAACGTACCCGTCAGCGATGGACGGAGCTTTTGGAGAGTGTCGGTCTGGAGATTCAGAATTTCTGGCTCCCTGATGGATTTGGTACGGGCATTGTCGAGGCAGTGCTTAAAGATGACCGAAGAGCTTGACGGACAACAACTAAACAAGTCTTGGTGGCACGGATTACATGGTGTACTGCGTTAGGACTGTTCGGATGTTGAATTTATGCTTATATTGCCTTATCTTGTTGCTCACTTGCCGATTCAACACCATGCGAGTGAATTGATCTTATCTTGATATTTGGTATGATTATTTGATATAGATCACAGAATGATACTATGGTATGCTTGCTAAAGACATTATGAAGCACGTCGTATATCTAAGGTCAATCAACTGGCAAATTACAGGTCACAAAAGTGCCAACGACCAGTGACGCTGATCCATCTAAATGATCAGAGATAACCACGACTTAGATAGATCCTACACCAAGCCACTAACAAGAGATCTATATTGATTATTACTAAAACTTATTTATAACGCCCAGGTATTCTGCTAATGGAGACCGTCAAGCAGCCAGATAAACCAGTGCAATAACATCGTCATTAGTAATTCAGCTGCTGCTTATGTACATTCCAGTTCCCAAACCAATACAACCATATCCTAAGCGTAAGCAATGCTAGGACCAGGTGACCAGCTCAGCCCTGGACCCTGGTTGGGGATTGCACTCACAACTGAAGCGCTTTTACTTTGACAAAGTGTGCTTTTCAGGAAGTTGAAAGATCCCTAATGAGTGTCCTTTATTGTATACTGGCAAATATGTAACTAGCTGAGCTGATAAAGGGACTAAGAGGATGAGCTTCTAAGTAGACTAAGGGCGGTTGTCACGTTGAACCAACCCTACATCCTCAGGCTGTAAAGATAAACAAGTATCCTCAAGATAGCTTTCACATGGTCTGAGAGAAGTTCTATTGAAACGGTTAAAATAGTGGGAAGCATCAGACGCAATCCGGACGCAATAAAAAGCATATCTTGGTAGAGCTGTAGGAGTAATATGTTCTGTATCGAGTGGCATACTTGTGTTAAGAGGCGAGTTTTGTGGCTAGCTGCAGACAGCGCAACATGCCAGGTCATGTCAATTCAAAAGGCTACTGACAACCAATGAGTTGCTACCTAGCATATACCAGCGTGAGATCGACCAAAAGTACTTGCTTTTTCATCTCCCCGTGCGAATCAAAGACACGTCTTACAATCAGATGTGCAGCTGAACGCCAGTCTGTATACGGACCAATAGCTAATCCAAAGCTAAATTCATGATGATGTAAACCTCCTAGATGCGCACTTTATTCTCCTACTTGGGTACTTCGCTGATATACGTCAGGCGATAAACCCATACATGAGTATCGCCTTATGTGCACCTGGGCCCCATACCCGGACCGGAACAGAATGCTTCAGACCAAGTAGCCGATCAAACATCAAGGTAGGCTAAGTCCTATTCCTGAGAATTGCCTCATTCCAATCTGTCTAGTGGTGGGGGATAGTCCACGTCTACGTGGCGGCGCCGTAGCTGAATATCTGCTCGGGTCTAATTTCCGATTATGGGGTTACTGCTGGAAAGAGAGCGTTACGATTTGCTTGGTGCTTTCGGCAATAGCCAGAGTATTGTCCATTCTGTATTCAACAGGCTATTCGTATCGTGCGGAAATATGTCGTCACAGACTTAGATCGAACCATATCGGTGTCATACCTGTGACACATCGTGCTTATGCATGCGATATGCAACCCAGCAGGCCTGAGCGCAAATAAACCCTCCATCTACCTCCATCTGACCCCGCACTCAGCTAGCCATGGCATCTTGACTCTGATCGCATGTGTCTGGAGTGTGTACAGCAAAAAGGTTATACTTTGTTGCCACACCTTTGAAAATAATACCATTAGGGGTATGGCAAACTCTGAGGTAAATACCTTATATGCAGGCCTGAAGGCCAGGTTGAACTGACCAATGCCCAGAACAAATATTGCCGTGCTGCCATTCTCAGCTGCTACAGGTCATATGTAGATAGCATGCTACAGAATCGGAATTTCCCAAAAGAGTCTATGCTCATAGCTTACGCCCTCGAGGTACCTTTGACGGTGCGCCACATCTGCACCAGATGTGTCTAATAGCATGATGTATGAGACCAGCTACACTCTCCGGTCAGATTTTCACACCGACTTGTACAACTGCATGAGATGGGCAATGTAAAAGGATTCATCCCCTTTGGTCATAATGTGAAAGTGATGCCATAGAGTCACAACATATGTCCAAGTCTGTAGATCTAGACCTGTCGATGAAACTTTCATCGGATCTGCAGGCTTCCCTATAGGTGTAGTTTTCATCACTTAAGGTTATAATAAAGTATCATATTACTCGCTTCAAGGTCCTCAGCTTGGTGTGCTGTTCAGGCTGCAGCTGGGGTAGAGAAGGATAGACCCTGCTAGTGCTCTTCAAGATCCGTGGGGGGCGAATCACAAAAACGGAAAGTCATGCAGCGTCTCCAATAGTGGAGTCGACTAGTTGAGGGCCGTTCCGAGCCTTCCTACCAAGTGGAACGCTGCGATCTACCTTGGCCCTATGGTGAAGTGTCAAAGGTTCGAATCGGGCATTTGATCGCCCCATATACGAGCTATACCCTAGTAATCCTATAACCTACGCATTACGCATTGATGATTAGTGTATGTCTAACTCTATGTTGAATTATAGCTCCTTTCTAGCAGCTAGATCCATACATTGAAGCATGTATACTAGAGTCATATACGCTTACTATATCGCTACCTGATACGATGGTAGCGTGAATGGATATGTGAATTTCTCGTGCAAGCACCGGCCAAGAGAGCTGTGTTCGAAAACTGCCTGCGGTGGCATGATATGTATGCAACGTATTGCAGCTTCTAGGATCGTGCAGGGGAGTGTACAGGGACTCCTGGGCAGCAATTGCATGTGAAAACTGCGATAGACCGGAAAAGTAAATCCATTGCACCCAGGATACATTGGGCATCGCTAAGCAACGCTATGGATAGGGTCCATTATGTTCCAGCCCATGAGGGGTTTGGTCATGACAGCCTTCGCTTCATCACAATGATCACATGCTGGTCAAACACTGAGACATGCATAGCTTTACGTTATACTATTTGCAAGCAAAATGAGGGAGTGAGAAGGCTCGAAGCTATAAGTAGTGGCTCAATCACCGCAAGATGAAAGGAATTCTCAACCACAACAAGGATTCCAATCATACTTTCATTAGAGCTTTCAATTTAATCTATTAATCGAATTGATACTTTTGTCAAAATGGCAGAAACCAACACCGTCCCTGATCTCCTGAACCTGGGCGGGTTCAATACCATGGAGGTTCGCCCATGGGACAAGCCGACTCACGAGAACGAGAAAGAAAAGAACTTTGTCGGAAAGCATACGTCCACTCCGACCACTGTTCACGGACTCAACTGGCTCGATCTCAACTGTGGCTTCAACATCCGCGTGGACCCTCAGATTATCAATCCAACCCCGGAGAAGTTCACCGCCAGCATCAGGTCTTGGTCAGACACACAGCTGTACTCTGCTGGCTTCAACTGGCTAGAGATCCCACGGATCTTCCAGTACATCCCGTACATTCCGCTGATCCAAACCGGTACATTCGATACCGAGGAGAAGCGCGAATGGACTAAGCCCCAGCTGAAGAACTCCAAGTCCGTTAAGTTTAGGACCCCATACCACGCACCCCCCAAGGTCGTCTGCTTCCTCCGTTACTTGGATCTGGAAAGGGGCAAGAACTGGCGTATCAAGACATACGCTACGGAGGTTACGAGCACCGGCTTTACCATCAACATCGACTCCTGGGCTGACACCGTGATGTACCGGGCGAGTGCCTCCTGGTTTGCCTACCCAGCAGACACCCCCGGCATCGACAGCGGCCGATTCGCTGCTACGGACATTCGCCCCTGGAACAAGCCCCAATTGGACAACTCTAAGACGGTCAGTTTTACCAAGAAGTTTGCCAAGACGCCGAAGATGTTTATCGCCCTTGATGAGTTTGACTACGACTCATCTAAGAACCTGCGACTTAAAACCAGCGTGTCGAACGTCTCGAACACGGGTTTCACTTGGCATTTGCAGGCCTGGGCGGATTCGATCATGTATAATGCTGCAGCGAGCTATGTGGCGTGGGATCAGCCCAGAGATTAGGATGAGAAATATCTCATCCTCGGTAAGATCGTGCAAGCAGTAGCAGAGTAGCAAGTTTAAACTCGTGAATACATGTTCATGGTATGGCCATCTACTGAGTAGTATCAGTACATTCATTCAATCCATGATTATTATCTCTCAGTAGATCCTCTATGTAGCCTAGCAACCCATATACTTGGAATCAAAACTTGGGTATTCCTACTTGACCATTCAATAGATCCTGGTACTTTAATCGAGATGACCCATTATTTTCTCTAAGATGTCTGTAATAACTCTTGAAACGAGGCCGATGGATGAAGCCCAAGTGAAGGCAACCAAGTCCAAGCGACAAAGTCCGTGCCTCAAAGAGCAGTAATATAAAAACCCAACACTTAGATATATCTCAAAATTCCACGAATAAACTAAAACACACTACGGATCCAATCACAAGACATACCCCTTCTTACATTGAGCATCAACATTCGACCCAGAAAATAAGCTTCTGAAAGGAAGCCTATTGTTCAAAAACCTGATTAAAGCCGCAGCGTGGCAAACAGAACATGTAATCAGATAACATGTTGCGCAACAGAATCCACAAAGTGGATGATATACCATATTATACCAAAGCTTCAGGCCCACTGCAGGGTGATATTATTCCACGGTCAATCATTGTCCGTTGCAACCCTACTGCTAAGAACCCTACTTCATCCCCTGCGTTTGTCATGTTAAGGCTTAATCCTATGACGAGTCCCCTGGTCAAATGGTACATTCTACAGCATGCAATTGGACTAAATCTTATCTCTCAGGGTTTAATATACGTCATTTGTAT
Organism: Aspergillus avenaceus; assembly: GCA_009193465.1. Classification (NCBI taxonomy): domain Eukaryota; kingdom Fungi; phylum Ascomycota; class Eurotiomycetes; order Eurotiales; family Aspergillaceae; genus Aspergillus; species Aspergillus avenaceus. The sequence goes on along the minus strand of ML742092.1, from coordinate 50,776 downwards.
ATGTAGAAAGTAAAGATGTTTTGTGATTGGTAGACCAGTGGAGATTCGATGTATACGACGATGCAGATGCATGTACCCACTTTCCAGTCAGATCCGTCTACACTAGGGCTAGATGTTCATAATACCGACGGTTGTTCGAGTATAGTATTATACTCTGTATTTACGTTGTAGATCACCTGCAAACCTGAGTCACATGTATGCTAAGAAAACATTTAAACATCCTCTTCGTACTCTAGCAACATTACTTGCCATCATCTGAGAAAACATCTGCCTTTACTCTTCACTAGCCAACAAGTACCTTTTTCAAGTTATCCTGATCCATACATTGACTATGACATCGCGAAGTGAACTCAAAGGAGGCCAGATCCTCGCCCACACAAGCTTCCTTCAACGCTTTCACAACATAGTGGATCATCATCCAGACAGTCCAGCAATCATCTGTACCCATCAGCGAGCAGACCTCTATGGCTTCAGAAACTGCAAATTAAACTCGGCTCCCCTTCAAGGCCAATCCTATCTTCGGTGGAGCTACTCCACACTCAGCAAAGCGGCGTCTGCGCTGAGTCGAAGCTTAAAGGCTCATGGTGCAACACAGGGAATGCCATTCTTTGTATTTTGTCGAAACGATGTCGAGTCTCTCATTGCTGCTTTGGCGGCGTATATGATGGGATTGATTCACGTTGCCATGACCCCGGGTGATGCAACGATCGCAAATGAGCTTCAGCACATGGTAGATACAGTGATGGGGCATGGGGGAAGAACGGGATGTGTGGTTCTAGCAAATACTGCGGCGGTAGCGAAGGGTATCGATAGCGAGCTGGAGATGGGGTCGAATACTATCAAGATTACAACCGACGGCGAACATCTTGATGGCTGGATACCACTAAACTTGCTATTGGAGCACCGCTGCGAGCCGAGTAATCCAGTTTCGGACGTGAAAGAAGAGGTCTCTGTTTTGTTTACGAGCGGTTCCACCAGTATGCCCAAGGCCTGCAGGATACCCGTCAGCTCTTGGATCCCCGTGCTAGAGCCATCTTTGAGCTCCGGGTCGACATCCACCGCAGACACTGTCATCGTAACTATCCCGATGTTCCACGCTTATGGTTTTATTTGGACATTGATGCCTCTCATACGTGGTGCTTCCATTGTGTTTGCGGGCTCATCATTCACCCCCCAGGAAACCATCACTGCCATACAAGCGGAAAGATGCACTCGCGCAGCCATGGTGCCGACAATGGTGCATAGCCTGGCCGATGTACGCGGCTCTATCCATAAGGCACAAGGGTCATTAGCAATAGTAACGTTTGCTGGCATGCCTCTGACTCAAGAGACGGTGGACAAATGCCGGGAGTGCTTTGGTGCCATCAAAGTTGAAAACTTCTACGGCATGACAGAGGGCGTATTTCTGTCCACGGGCGCCGTAGAAGACATAAATACGATGACCTGGGAGCACCGGGTCTCGGCCGGGATACCCGCACATGGCACAAAGATCAAGATATGTGCCCCCGGGGAGAGAGACGCTCTGGCTAAAGGCGTGCCAGGGCATGTGCACTTCTCGGGGCCATCGATGGTATCTGGATACATCAACCATCCCTCCGAGGACTTCTACGAGATGGATGGTGAGAAGTGGTTCATGACAGGTGACCAGGCCGTAGTCTGTCCCGACGATCGACTATACCTTGTTGGACGATATAAGGACATGGTCATCCGCGGTGGGGAAAATATCTCGCCCTTTAAGATTGAGTTGTCTCTGGCCCAGGTGCCAGAATTCCGTGCATTGGAGACTCAAATCGTAGCTGCAGAAGACCCGATTGCGGGGGAAATTCCAATTGCTGTGGTCAAGACACATGCCACAGATGCTCTGACCGAACGGATTCAGAATACAGTCCGGTCCACGTGCGGAGTTGGATCCGTTCCGAGTCAGGTCGTGTCGCTGGCATCATTCGGTCTCGACGAGTGGCCTGCATCACCAGCTGGAAAGATAAAGAAATCCAAACTGAGGGAGCTCGTGAGTAAATTTCGCAAGTCTCCGACACCAGAGGAAAAGCCGTCAGTTGAAAATTCCTCCAAGCTCGCACATGAGATACAATCTGTATGGGGGCGTGTCCTAGGGATCCCGGCGAGCAAGCTCGACACCCATGCCTCTATCTCTCACCTCGCGGACAGCATTATCCTGCTTAGTGGTCGTGACCGAATTCAAAAGGCAACTAACCGAAGGGTGCCACTTCCAGAATGGCTGGCGTGTGGCACCATTGCAGACCAAATCGCTCTTTTGCAACGAGCTCCTCTCAGTCAGGATGAGGGCAATCGCGTACTGGGGAAGCGTGAGGGACCGCCGGAGGCTGGGGACATGGTTCATTCGGAAAGTGATAATGACACATTTTTGGCAACAAAGGCCGCAGTGGAAGAGACACTTGCGCCGTACACTCTCACCTGGGATGATGTAGTCGACGTCACACCATGCACGGATTTCATCCAGATTAGCTGCAGCACCCAAGTGATCCATACTTGGAACATTCGTACCTCTATGCTGTCCCGGAACGCTAGTAGCGAGGTAAGGTTCATAATTTCACAAACCGCTGATCCTATTTTCACTCACCCACTTCATAGGAACTCCAAACGGCATTAGAAAGAACATTGGTGAATAACCCTTTCATGTTGTCATTCATGGTTGTCGATCCTGCTCGCCTCGGTGCCGAGCAAGGTCTGTATGCAACCATCAGGGCAAATAAAATGCCAGACCAATGCATCATCGATAACGGCACGGTAAACAGCTTGGAGGACCTCCGGGAAATGACGATGAACTACCCATTTCCTAATCATACATTTCTCCCTGGACCACTATTCCGGGCTATTGTAGTATTCGTCCGTGAGGCCAATGCGGCCGCACTCATAACGAACAGTCAGTCACGTTGAGCCTTCGTTGCAAGAATACAGGTTAACAAATCCAGTCTCACACTCATTATTGGACGCTGTCTATCACCGCTTGTTTAACGAGGACATTGACCACGCTCTGGGCGGTAGCCCCCTTCAGCCTCATATGCCCTTCAAAACCTTCGCTGATGCCTATTACGCACTTCGAAAAAGCCCGAAGGCCAAGGCCACCGTGCGGTTCCACGTCGAGTATCTCCGAGAACTGAGACAGCACTACCACGTTCTCTGGCCACACCCGACGCCCCGTCTGACCGTGGCACCAGAGCGACAGAAAGAAGACGGACACGTCACAACATTTGTCGCGCCATCCTTCGTGCGCCTCAGAGACAAATTCCCGAACCTAACAGCGCCAATTGTGCTCAAAGCAGCCCTAGCACTGACTGTGGTCTCCCACACAAAACACACACACTCAGTATTCCTGAACTTCGAAGCCAATCGGACAAGATACCCTTTCCTACCAGCATCAATCGCATCACAAGCCTCATTACAGGAAACCAGTGACATCGCCGGCCCGGCATTCGGAGCAGTCATAAACCTCATCAGACACAATCCTGAAGAAACAGTCCTAGACTACCTCACTCGCATACAGCGCACCCAAGTCCTACTCACCGAGCATGGAAACGTACCATGGTACGAAATCTTCAGACGGCTAGACCTCCCTGCCCACGACATCCTCCCTACAATTGCCGAGTCCCTCATCTTAAACTGGATGCCGGGCCTCGGAGCCGCCGTTCTAGGCGAGAACCCATTCCAGCATATGACCGTGCTGCAGACTCATATCCGGACCAAGATGGGAATGCTAGTCAATGCCAGCGCAACCGGGCCGGATGGAAGCCATATCGTTCTCCTTCTCCAGGGCGCGCTTGCAAACATGTCAACGCGGGAGATCAGCAGGGTCGCAGACGAGATAAAGAGGATTTCTCTATGGTTGGCGGACGAAGAAACCTGGTCAATGAGAGTTGGGCAGTTCTGGGATTGTCTGAAGGATTAAAGTCTGTCGATAGTATATGATATTGACTCTTGAGTCGAGGACTACTAGTCGTTGGCATTTTTAGTCAAGTGATAGACAAGCTATAGTTTCAAACATGACTAGAACATTTTCTTGTTTAGTTCAAGAGTCACAACCGTACTACTAGTATCAGGTGTTTGACATCTGAATAAGGATATAGTACTATAAATACTCAAATGATTCGAGGATAGAACTTATAAGTTCCCCAAAAATGCCTCATAGGAGCACTGGAACTCAAGGTACCTAGAATCTAGCAATAATAGTTATAAACCGGTTCAATTTGGTTATAAACCCTTATAACTAAATAACTAATTATGAATAATTAGCTTATAATGAATCAAACCAATAATCAATAATAATACACAATTACCGATGTTCATAAACCTCTTTCACTGAATCACTAAATTAACCATCATTAACACTTAACCATTTTCATTAACATATTCTATTCTAATATAAATGACAAAAGTAAAAAGAATTACTATTAGTAGTATTATTAAGTTCCAACTTGAGTACAAATTCAAAATAATTAGTCTAGTTATTCTTTTATAAATTTGTATGATTTTCACCGTCATTAACTGTATATTATTATTTTCAACCTAAATAGTTATCTCGGTTAAGGGTTAACTTCTACTTATAAACTACCATGTGGGCTACTATTGATTTGCTAGCACTCATACACTGGCAGTAGCAGAAAGATAGTATATTCTATCTTCACTAGTACTATGCAAGAAATACTAAACGTAACTACTTAGTCTAGGTCTCAGTCATCTTTGTCATATTTCATTCTACAGTCAATGAAAAGATATTATGTTACCCGTCTGGATGAATATATCAATAGGGACGAAGGCTAGTTCGCATACTACAAATAGAACGAATGTTCCTAGAGAAGAGAAGAGAAAACGAGGCCAAACGACAATACACGGCTGCCGAGAGGAAAGAACAAAAGACTTGCACTGTCAAAGCCCAAGCCGTGAATCCAAAGATTAAACAAGCTAGGAAAAGTCCGGGACAAATATGATAACAGGAGAAGTGAAGACACAACGTGGAAGAAAAAGGGGTGAAAGAACCGATAACCTAACAAGACTCCTCCAAAGCACACATGCAAGTGGGTTAATATGCAGCCCCGAACGCTAAAAGCAACTGGAATCTAGAACTCCACCGGAAAAATGCTCCGACATGCATACATCGTCGGTTCTGCTCATCTTGTGAACGAGATACTTCCGAAACCAAAGAGCGGCCAAAGGGTGCCAAAAAGCAAATTGAAAAGATAAGACGAATGGAACAATCCAGCCGAAGCAAAGAGGTAAACAAGTCGTGTAGACGATAACATGTATCTTGTCACATCACGAATAAGGAGAGAATAAAAAAGGACTTAAGTTACAAGAAGCGAAGTATGTAAAAGTGAACGGACATTCCGGAATCGAGAACATCCTTGCCCGCAGCTCTTCTTTAGTTAAGGGACAGCTTGCCAATGTCGGCATCAACGTTATCCGTAGCAGCGGGTGCCTCAACGGCAGTTTCTTCAGCGGCAGTTGGGGGAATGGTGCTAGTCTGTTCCTTAGCCTCCTCAGAGCCCGAGGGGACAGCGGTAGTTTCGGGCTCTACCGGTTCAGCGGCGGGAGTAATCGACTCCTCAGCTGAGGCAGAGGCATCGACCGTCTGCCCTACCGGAGACTCTTCGACCTGCACTGGCTCCTCGGCATCGGGAGTTTCACTTGGTGCCTCTACAGAAGTCTCAGTCGCGGGTTGAGGTACATCTGCTGCCTGAGGTTCAACCGCGGTTTCCTGTTCGGGAATAGCGGTTATTTCAGCCGCCTCAGGCTCCGTCTTCTCTTGTACCTCGTTCTTGTCGGCGGGTGCTGCCTGAGGCTTTTCTTGAGGCTTCTCGACCACAGTCTTCTCCATCGTTGGGCGGGTCTTGTGAGTGTCCGACTTTGACGACGTGGGCCTCGTGGGAGGCCGAGCTGTCCTGGTAGACCGAGGTGGACTCTTCACATCGACCTTCTCATGCGCCTTGCTGGCTGAGCTGGCAGTAGGGCGCATCATCCTTGCCAGAAACCCTTCGTCCACAGCTTTGGAGCTAGTGTTGCTGACTCGCGACTGGGGCCGCTCATGCGCCGGCTGTCTCTGCAGCGACGGAGCCGATGTCTGCTTACGGACACTGGAGGCAGTAGGAGTCACTGCCCGACGAGTCGAAGTCTTCAAAGTAGACGGCTTTCGGGTGACACTAGAACCACGTGTGGTGGTGCCAGCTGTACCTCTGGCAGTCGACGCGGTTGTTGATGCGGCAGTCGAAGCAGGAGTGCGAGCTGGCCGAGTAGTAGGCTTGGGCTCTGGCTTGGAAGTGCGGGCCGCAGTCGACGTAGTCGGCTTGGACAAATCGCGCGCGGGCATGGAAGACCGAGTAGGTCTCGCAGCAGGCCTGGCCGTTGTGGTCGGGGGCGCCCGGGTCGGCTTGGAGGCTGGAGGCTTCATAGCCTCTTTGGAAGCAGGAGGCCGAGGGGAGCGTGCCGGTCTGGTGGCCTTGGAAGTATCAGGCTTGACAGGGGACGTCGGGGTACGCGGATGGGCTGGGGATTTCAGACCCGGTGAAGAGGTGGACTTGGGGACTGGCTTATTAGTCTTGTCCACATGAATCGCAGAAGGACGCTTGGTTGCGGGTTTCGTCGGTGAAAGGGTCGCAGACGCTTTGGGGGCAGGTTCGTCCTCCTTGGTGTGAGACGGCGTCGTTTCTTTGGGGAGGGGTTCTGCACCCTTGTCGGGAGGGGCTACTTGCGCAATTGGAGTTTCCACCATCGGTGCGGGCTTCGATTCATTTGAGATTCGCTCAAAAGCTTGGTGTGCGCCTATGCCATTGCCGATTGGAGAAGCCAGGGGGCTTTTCAAAGGAGCATTCTGATCATCCGAGTTAAAACTTCTCACTCGTGACGGAGGACCAGCGGGGCTATCACTGCGACTGCTAGTACTCCTGAGTCCAGCAACAGCGCCTGATTGAGTCGCACCGTCAACGGCAACGAAGCTCGCTCGCACTTTTGAAAGCTGCCTAGAGGCCGCCGAACTTTCGGAGCCGACGGGAGATCGACCGCGGGATGGTGGGGACGGGGCATTATTCTGGTTATTCTCAAACCGGGCGAGCAAGCTTCTCACACCCGGGTGAGCCCCTGTATCGGCCATAATGTCTTCTTTCGTTGTCGAGGAGTACAAAACTGCAGTCGCGAAAATATGAGTTAGGGTTGGTCAGGATAAATATAGTGCGGAAAGCCTGGGAGGGGGGCGGAGTCGCAGTGGCTGATGTTGGCGCAAGCCGAAGCGTAAACGAATGGATATGAAACGTCTAGTATGGTAATTACCCCTGATGTAAGAGATACCGGTATGCGATCGAGGAGATGGTAGTAATGGTTTCCACTCAAGACGGAATTGATACGTGTGTAAAAGTGAACGCACACGCGCTCTCTCGAATGACGTGTGGTGTAAACAAATCGAATTAAGGAGCGGGGAGTCAAAGAGTCAAGACAACCCAAGATTCAAGCATTATGAGGGAATGTCAATAACATGCATAAGAATAAGGAATTCTGATTGTTAAAAATTTCAGCTGCGTTGAAACAAAATAATGAAAATAAAATAAAAAAAAGAGGGGGAGTAGCAAGTGAACTGATCAAAGAACGGTCAAGAAAGGAATAAGGAGAGGGGAGGAAGAGGAAGAAAGAGAAGAAAGGGAAAAGAGGGGGAGAAGAAGAAGAAGAAACAAAAGAAACAAAACCGTGACAACGGCTGCAGAGGTGGTTTTCCCGCCTGAGGCAACGGTTTCAGGGGAAACTTGAAAAAGCGGATCCTCGCGTCAGTTTAATGATTGGAATGAATTTCCTTCCGTCACAAATCTTCCTCTTCTTTCCTTCTTTAGGGGGTTACCATGAGCAATTGTGGACTCATAGTTTCATCCTCGGCCCCACCAGTGTCACAGCATTCTTTCCTTCCGTTGTTCTAGTTCAATATATTGACCCAGTCCCTTGCCTCGTTCTTTCTTTCGTCCGTTTGGATCCCCGGCAACGATTATCGATGTCATAGTAATTTCAAGGCCCCTGCAATGTCCTGCATCCCACTGGATCCCCTCCCCCCACAGACCTCTCCTTAAAAGGCCAGATTGCAGCTCCTGGAACGAATAGTATCGACCATAGTGCCCCCATAGTGCCCCCCCTCCGGTGCTGAGAAATCCTGCGTGGTTCTTCCGCAAGAGAATAGGTTGCATTGACAAGAAGGGCAGAGAACTACTTACATTAGACTAATATTAATAACAGTGAAATTAAAATCAGCGATTGGACATCTTACTGTGGCCCGTTAGACTGATCTTTTAGAATGTACTACACGTTGCCCCTTTCCTACTGGACTGTATGTGCTCATGCATTGTCGAACTGCATTGTGACTGTAAGATGTGAGGGTGCAATCACAGACACTGAGAGTCATCCTACACATTTTTCTTCAATTCTCTCAACATCAATTTGTATTCAAAAGAATACAATCCCTCCAGTTCTCAAAATAGTAGTCTGTTTACGCTCGGAAGAATACTTCTCCCTTCTCCGCATCCCAATGACTTTCGTCTCCGATGACGGCTCTCCGTTGACCGGACCTTTCTCTCAACCCAAATTCCCCTCAATTTTCGCACAATGGCTGCTGCTCGGACGCTTCGCATAGGTCAATTGCTCTTTCTTTTATGTAGTTTTTAATTTGTGTGAATATGTACTGATATGTGTTTCTACAGGTCTCATCCCCGGTGACGGTATCGGACGGGAGGTCATTCCGGTAACAACAATGAGTCAGAGTGTTAGAAAGAGTGCGCATTCTAACAGTCAAATTTTTTATAAAAAAATATAGGCCGGTAGACGTGTCCTGGAGTCTCTTCCTTCCTCTCTCAACTTGAAGTTCAACTTTGTCGACCTCGATGCCGGTTACGACACCTTCAAGCAGACGGGTACTGCTCTGCCCGACAAGACTGTCGACACCTTGAAGAAGGAGTGTGACGGTGCCTTGTTCGGAGCTGTCAGGTAACCCCCCCACTACCTTTTACGTTGTCCAATTCCCCCTCAAAATCTCACAATGTCGTTCCTACAGCTCCCCGAGCACCAAGGTCGCAGGTTACTCTTCGCCCATTGTCGCTCTGCGCAAGAAGCTGGAGCTCTATGCCAACGTGCGCCCCGTCAAGACCACCATCGGCGGTGGCCGGAACCCCGTCGACATGGTCATCGTGCGTGAGAACACCGAGGATCTCTACGTGAAGGAGGAGCAGACCAAGGAGACCCCGAACGGCAAGGTGGCCGAGGCTATTAAGCGGATCTCCGAGGGCGCGTCCTCCCGCATCTCCACTATTGCCGGCGATATCGCCCTGCGCCGCCAGAAGATCCGCGACGTCGCACCCGGCCCGACTCTCCGCACCAAGCCCATGGTGACCATCACGCACAAGTCCAACGTGCTCTCGCAGACCGACGGTCTCTTCCGCGAGACCGCGCGCAAGGCCCTCTCCGTCGACCGCTTCTCCTCCATCGAGGTCGAGGAGCAGATCGTCGACTCCATGGTGTACAAGCTCTTCCGCCAGCCCGAGTACTACGACGTCATCGTGGCCCCGAACCTGTACGGCGACATCCTGTCCGACGGCGCCGCCGCCCTGGTCGGCAGCTTGGGTCTCGTGCCCAGCGCCAACGTCGGCGACGGCTTCGCCATCGGTGAGCCCTGCCACGGCAGCGCCCCCGACATCGAGGGCAAGGGCATCGCCAACCCCATCGCCACGCTGCGCAGTGTGGCGCTCATGCTCGAGTTCTTGGGCGAGGAGAACGCCGCGGCCAAGATCTACACTGCCGTCGACGGCAACCTGGACGAGGGCAAGTACCTCTCCCCGGATATGGGCGGTAAGGCCACGACCCAGGAGGTCCTGGACGACGTCCTGAAGCGGCTGTAAATTCAAAAACGAATGTACATGTACGAGCTAGATAAATGATTTTATTATCCTCCACTAGTATACAAGTATACATATCACTCAACATCCCCAGGCTCAGGCTCAGGCTCCCACTCAAACCTCCCATCCTCGCGACGAAAAGACTCCAAAACAAGGGTAAAGAGAACAACAAAATACGGCTCCCCATCCCGATCCCGTAACACATAGCGCAGCGAATGATTCTCCTCATCAACATACTGCAACGCATTAACAGTAATACCCGGAAGATGCAACGAGAAATCTATCAAGTCAGCCATTCACCATCCACCCCAAACAAAAAAAAAAAAAAAAAAAAAAAAAAAAAAAAAAAAAAAAAAAAAAAAAAAAAAAAAAAAAAAAAAAAAAAAAAAAAAAAAAACAGCAAGAAGGAAAGAAAGAGAAAGAGAAAGAGAATACCATTAAACCCCAAATACGAATTCCCAAAATCCACCCAATAAACCCTCCCCTCCTCAAACTCAAACCTCCCCCTTACATCCTCATCTTGAAAATACCTCCTCCTCCCCACCACATCACCAGGAACACCCATCCCCTCTCTAATCGCACCACCAGACCCCTCACCCCCCTCTTCAACAACAGTATCATGCACACTCGGCACGAACCCACCCTCACTAGGTACTTTCTCCCCAATACAAAACAAGTTCCACGCCGCCAAGCCAGGACTATACAAAAACGGCCGATCAGCATACGCATCCCCGTCAAGCGTAGGATCAATGAACCATTTCACGAAACGAAGTGCGGCATTGAAGCCAGGCGGTAAACGGTCGCGAATGGGACGGTCAAAGTCATTGCCGAAGAGGAGGGCGTTCCCGTTCACCGGATGTTTGAAGACTATAGCGAAGGAGATGGAGTATTGGTCTGTTGTGTGGAGGGGGTGGTTGAAATAGGGGGTTGTTTTTGGGGAGGTATCTGGGTAGCCTTTTTTATATTTTCTTAGTGGGACTGGACTTGGGGTACTTAGGGTGGTGTGGGTGGTACCTGTGTAGTCTCGGATGCGTACGCAGAGACTCACGATTGCATGCTCGTTCTCGATTCGTAGGCTTTGGTCTTCGTTTACAGGCACGATCTGGTGTGTGGAGGTGTCGTAGCTGGGACCTGCAGTCACTTTTAATCGGTACTTGGGTGGTGTGTCTGACATTTTCTAAACAAATATCAATATACAGTGTAAATGTAGATTTATGTATAGTATATGTATAGTATCTGTATAGTATTATAATGAAGATGCTCTAAGTCAAGTCATTGTCTTAACCTCATTGAGTTGACGTCATTGCGGATCTTTCCGTAATCTAATCAGACATCTACTGTATATTGTAAACAATTCTCTTTCAACTGTTCCATAAGAATATGTATTTCATGTACTTAACTAATGTTTCCAAGATAGATATGACACAGTAAAACAACATATATGCTACAAATTAATAAACCAGTATATGCCATGATCAAAGATCAGCAGGGTCAGAAGGAATGGCCACCTCGCTCTCGTGGAAATCATCCGACAAAATGCCAATCCCACTGTCCAAGCGCCGCCGTTCTTTGCCGCGGCCAACTTCAACATCAACATACCGTGTCATGCTGACAGGGGTGATGGGCTCGCTGCCAATGTTCGTGCCTTCCGACTGCAGCTCGTCTGACTTCAGCTCCCAATTGGCTGTACGGACTCTGGCCCTCCGTCGCTCGGCTTTCACCGTTTCCTTCATGTAGGCAAAGGATCGCGCTTGGTCTGCCGCCCATTTCTCCAGCATGTTGTCCCTCGCCTCCATCTCGAGGTGCAATTGCTCCTCCAAGGCAGCGTTACTTCGACGAAGCTTCTCTGCTTCAGATCTAGCACTATCAAGAGACGTGGAAAGCTCAGAGACCCGGACATTCATATTTCCAATTTCTTGTTGATGGTGTTGACGTTGTTCGGCTGTCTGTTGTTCTGCCTCATCACGAACTCGTCTCAATTCCTTCACAAGCGCCTCGATTTGCGTCGTGATATCGCACATGCGGATTCGATTCGACTCGACAACTCCTTCGAGTTCTTGAATACGCACGTCCCTCTCTGTGAGAGCTAACTCAGCTGCACGGCGCGCCTCTTGTTCTTCTGTAATCCGTTTATCTCGCTGGGCCACCTCTTCCCGGTGGCTGTCATTGGAAGCAGCATTGTTCTCTTCGAGCTCGGTCACAAGCTTCTCCAGACGCTTAACCTCTTCACGATATTTTTTGAGGGCAGCATTCAACCGCTCAATGCCTAGAGCTTGTTCTTTTCCTTCATGTTCGAGCTCTTGCATCCTCATCCTCGTGTGGAGCATATCACCCGCTGTAGAGGAAATCGACTCTTCAAGATCGGATATTTTCTTAGACGCAGACTCGTACCGGACCAATAAAGTGTCGAACTGGCCCCGTAAAACCCGTTCGCGATCCAAAGAGCCCTCATGTCTCGTCCGCTCTTCACCTAGATTTTTAACGAGTAACTCCACTCTCCTGACCAAAGCGCCGAGGGTGGCATTTCCGTCATTCAAACTTGAGCTCGGGGTTTCCCCAGGCACTGCGCGCTCCAACTGCAAGCGCGCAGAGCGGAATTGAGTACGCATTTCTGTAATAATCTCATCCACACTGTTGCCGGAGAAGCCAAGGCTAGTAAGCTCCTCCTTGACGGTACCTAGGGTATTAATGGCGTCAGACGTGTGAGTAATAGCCTCTGTTAATGTGGGTAGAATGTGGTCAAGGAAATCCGTTGGTGGAGAAGGATGCCGCAGGCATCGTTCGATAGCAGTCCCTCCGAATGACGCAAGTCGAGAGCGACATGCAGTGAATAGAGCTCGTTTTTCCTTTCTAGCCGTTTCCAGATCAGAGGACAGAGCAATGCGCTCAGCCTCCTGATCAGGGTCGGGAACAACTGCTTCAATAGCAACGTCGGCGGTTGATCGGCTGGGGAGTAAAGAAAATTCAGGTGGAGAAAATCGGGCATTATCCAACCCACGCATATCTGGAGAATCGGACATGAGAATGGTATCTCCCTCAAATCTGTCATTCATGATTATGGTATCTCCCTCGGTGTCATCCTCTGGTTGGTCCATGATGCTCCCAACTGATGGGCTTTGTGTTATGCCTCTGTTTCTCCTTTCCGATTCTAGCTCTTGCTTCAAGGAATCTCTTTCTTTCAGTAGAGCCTGTAGAGTCTTGTGGTGCTGTGTGGACTCGCGCTTCTCACGCTCAAGCATGTTGATTTCATTGCTCAAACCAACGCGCCGAAGCCTTCGTTGTGTTCGAGAATCTAGAATCTGTCGCAGAGGGGTAAACTGCACCACGCGTTCGGACTGGGATCCATTGACGGGAAATGATGGGTCCAAAGAGTGACGATCGCGCGGTAGTGGCGTGGAGCGCCGCCGCAGTCGGCGACTTGGGGTGCCATTAATATGGTCTGTATTATCGGCTGGCCCCTTAAAGGACGTACGGGTCATGGCCGGGGTAAGGCCCGTCGAGCATCCGGAGTCGCCCTTCTCTAAGCGAGGGCCTGGATCTGAGAAACGAACCCTTTTGGCTGCTTGACGAGAAGTCTCACGGCGTGGTGCAGAGGTACTTTTTGCAGATTGACGAGTCCTTCTGCCCGAAGCTGGTGAGTGGGGCTCTGAGTTAGAGATGGAGCCCAAACTTCTTTTTCTCCGAGTCTGCCTGGTTTCCATGGTGGCTTTCGTGATGTGATGAGTATACCTCGTGGGGTAGAATGAAGAAATATATATAGATCGTGGTACTACTCGCTAGTGCCTCACGGGAGGTAATTAAAGCGCTGGAGGTGAGTAATACGGAAAGAATAGGGAACAAAGATAAATAAACAAAAGGAAGATTATAGTTAGTTATATCTGCAAGATTCAGCAAGGGCGACAGACCTTCGTGCCTTCCGTTCATACAATACGCGTGAGGGGTTCATTCTTCCTGCCCGATTGGGATGATGTAAACAATCATGACATCATGTGACTTATGCCTGATGTTTCAGGACGTACTTTGGCTGTCTCAGAGAAAGCCGCCAGAGTTCTAGATTGCCTTCGACTTTCAAGATCAAGCATTGTTGGGGAAAGATTGTGCCTGTAAAATGTATTTATGTAAGTATGTATTAACCCACATAAGACCATTGTTCGCAGATAAGATAAACAATTACAATACCTCTATCCAAGATTGACCCCACTGTATTGTTATCTCTGTCACGATCATTTGAACTTTCAACAATACAATTAAATTAGTATAAACTCTACAGAAAAAGGGAAGGAGCCTCATTGAAAATATTTTACCCTTGATTCTTTCATTTCAATTCACGGTATAAAAAAAGCCATTCCACTCCTTTTACTCAATCAAACCACATCATGTCTACCTGCAGTGATGTCATTCCGGGCTAGACAGCTGAGCTGTTTCGTTCTCCCCCCTCAGTGTCGATCTATGGCTTATCAGTCTCCATCGATCTGTCAACTCTTCTCCCTCTATTAGTAACATCGTCTCCCCCACCTGCCAAAGAGCGCCAATATATTGTCTTTCATTTCCATTGACGTCCCGAACATTCATCAATTAATGATCCGCCATCATGAGCTTGAATTCAAATTTGATTGCGGAGAAGATGTACCACCCGCCAACGGTGCAAGAGATCAAAGAGGAAGAGCTTTCCATTCCGCACATGGGTACAAGCGCTCTCCAGAACTTGAAATCATCCTTATTACAGCTTCCTACTGAGCTCTTATACCAAATTTTGTCCCACCTCTCCGCACAAGATCTCGTTCGCGCATCGGTCACTTGTCGCTGTTTAGCTGAACATACAAATAACGACTTACTGTGGGCCAACGTGGTCAATTCATACTTACCGGATAAAATTTACGATCCCGGACCTTTCGATTCTTTTCGCAGCCTCTATATTGCGTATCACCCTTGCTGGTTTATCCCGCAGAAAAAACTATGGTTTTCAGATACGGAGCACACAGGCAACTTAATTTTGGCACGCTACGATAATCGACGAGGGGTTATCGAGGCTTATCGGGTCATAGCTGAGCGACGTACGCATCAGTTTCAGATATGGGAGTGGAACCCGGACGTTATCATCCAGACTTTCCATCCCAAACCTAGTCTCTGGCTAGACGACCCTGTCCTTTTGCTGAAAAATCATTACGGAGAAAGACAGTACCTACGCGGCGACATCCGCATGCCTCTATCGCTAGAGTTGCAGCAGATCTTCAACTCATTATCACTTTGTTCCACGGACGATAGACCGGATCCCGACCTTGGCAAACAATGGCCTCCGGAAATCATACCAAGCCAACACCGCGTCTCTCGGAATCCAGATGCGCATGGCTTGGATTTGGAACGCCTCCCGCGGCGCTTTGAAACAATATCGCAAGATGCATTTCGCATCAGGAGGTCGGCACATTTTCGACTCGGAATGCCTGTTTTCACTGCTGGTCATAGTGAGACCCTATCAACCTTCGCCACACTGGATCCAGCGCTATACACCCCTACCAAAGAAAAGCCGTACCAAGGTATTTGGGTTGGCGATTACTCTGCCCATGGCTGTGAATTCATGCTATTTTTACAGGGTCATGGTCGCTCTGACAGTCTGTTCGATGATCACGAGGTCAACAATGATGGGGTACATCAGCAAGGAAGTCTTAATGCCATCAAACTAACCGGGGACCCGAATGTCCCTCGTGGCGAGGTAACTTTCGTATCCCATGATATTGGTCCCAGAGGGTTAGTTCGGGTCGCAGATGAAAAGCTCTTCCGAGGTGCGAGGATCGTACGCAGCGAAGGCCATGTAGCTGGCCTCGGCTTCAGGGACGGTAAGCTGATAGTGATCGCAGAGTTATGTACTGTGTTCTGACTTCTGCTATTTAGACACCTTTATCGAGTCGCAACTGATTCTGATCTCGACAGATTGTATAGCGCACTACTGGGAAGCAATGGGGCACATCTCCTACTTTCGCCGCCTCGACATAGATGAACTTCTTCGAACCTGACTCATTTGCTCCCTTACTGTTACGACTGAACGACTAATGCCTATTCTATCCACCCCCATGGAAGGTGATCATTAAACCACATTTATGGCGATTGTGTACACAAGTACTCTATGCATGTTGGCACTTGATATCTTTGTGGGCATCATCGTCCCTTCATAGACACGTATCGGGGCCGGCAATAGACATAGCTTCCGAGTTGGGACTCGAGGTCTGTGCACGAAAGATCAACACCCTGTGGCCCACTGATCCGCAGCGATTGCAGCCAAGAACCCGAAGACACCAGTTGAACTCTACCCTCTCTCGGCAAATACACAGCTAATTGGCAAACGCCACGGATGGATATGGAACCCGAAGCTGTAGATCCAAGGTTACAGAAGACAAGGCCGAATAGCAACCCCCCGCGTTGTTAGGGAAGAAAATGGCAGCTGGAAACCCCAGGACTGACAACCTTATATACATGCAAGCATACTCGAGAAAGCCACGGCTCCGATGTAGACCGGATGTAATGCAGATATGAACCCAAAAGGGTATACAGTCAAGGTAAGAATTCCTAACGCCGAGGTCCTCAATGTTAGACCGGACAAATGAATAGGTAATATCATCAATCGTCGAACCACCATGCAGCCAGAAAATGGTCAGACACGACGGCCATTGCTCAAGTTAATCTCTACAAGACAACTTCCCCCGACACGATGCCATTGGCGAGTAACAGTATATGTTGTGTGTTGAACGGATCCCAATCTCCCAAGCTTATATAGGGGAAGAGACACAGTTTCTCCGATCCGACTCTCTATTCTGTCCCGAGCGCCCACTTTCTCGTAGGGTAAAGAAAAAAAAAGCAGGAGCATCCGCTCACCGCTTGCGCTCGAAGTAGCTGGTAGAACCCAGAATGGCAACAGACTGGTCCATCACCCACTCGCCGACACCGAGGTAGTTATCGATCCATTTCTTGAAGTCCTTGTTATCGGTGATTTTGTCGGACTGGAGACTGGGGCTGTGAAAGTCCCCACGCGAAACCCCCCGTAAAGAGGGCGCGGGGGTGCAAGGGTTAGCCGAGACTCTGTATCCAACGCGAAATCCAGAACGTCATGTCCGTAGACACATCGACAGGCCGAAAAAACCCCCAAAAACAAAAGAATAATATATATAGATAGAATAACAAGAGAAAAGGGAAAAATTACGTAAGACCAGTCGAGCGCTTCACACCCGCCAAAAAGGCCGAGACTATAGATAACAATTAGCAAGAGCCACACAGTGAAACAAAAACCAAAACCAAGAATTAATAGGGGAAAAGGAGAAAAGGAGAAAAAAACGTACAGAGCACAGCGTCAAAAGCGTAATGGGTAAGTCGTCCAAACTAAGACGGTGATCCGATCAGCGAAAGGAGATCCCCGACACCGACCAATTGAGCCCGGCTGAGCGCGGCCCAAGCCCGCGGAAATAAGAAAACATACCATGGTGACCAGAGCGAAAGCGAACAGCATATAATAGAGAATTAGTCGAACGGAACCGCAAGTTGTGTTCTAGATAGATGTGAGTTATAGTCTGCAATGATACGAAAGGTGGTGAGAAAAGCGGTACCGAGGCCCCTGCTGGAATTGACTGATAATATGCAAAAGGTAAGAGAGAGAGAAAGAAGGTCAGGTACCTCCCCGCTGAGGATTCGGGAATGAGTCTGCCTCACGTGTCGCTTTCACATGACGTGGGCGACAACTGAATTAGGCGGTGAAGGTTCCATTAGGGTGGCTGGGGTTGAAAAAGGGCTTAGATGAGGCTGGCGGATGAGCTAGGTCGGGTAGCCTTAGATTTACCAGTTGAAGCCTGAAGGTCCTCAGGCCAAGAAATAATGCAGGACATTTGACACTTGTACGCCGGCTTAGTCAGGAAATGGTTGTGCTATTTCTCTTGGTCCTCCGGATAGCTTCCTTTTCGCCTTTCTTTACTTCCGAATCGAGTGTCGGGGATTCGGGACTGAGCCCGAGTATTACGGTGGTATAGTTCATCCATTTAACGGTGCTCCGTTGGGATCGGTGTCCCAAAAGGGGGTTCTTCCACGCCAAGTCAGACGATATGAAGATCATGAGATATACTAAGTAGACTGGTTGTATTTTTTTTTTCTTGGAACCAAGACCTTGGTGAAACAATATCTTGACAACGTAATAATTATTGTTTCGGTGGTCTGACGTAGAGGATCATTTGAGTATCACACAGCTTCTAGAATGATAGATCATGTGGCATTGAGCCATTGTGATGGTACGGATCACATAGACAGTGGACACTTTTAAAACGGTTTAAAGGGGTGGATAAGTCAACAAATGATGAATCAGAGGGAAGAATGAAGTGGTCTGTCCTGTTAATGTGGGGTTGAAAATGCTGATACTCGATCAGATGGGAGTGTCAAATGTCAGCCCTGAAATGGAGGTCGTTATTACCCTTTCCCTCTTTGGGTATCGACTGAGAATTTCCTGGAATTTGTTTATCTGCTGGTTTTACGATAAACTCTTGGTTTAGAATTAAATGACAGGGGGATGAGGGGGGAGGGGTAATCTTTTAAACAAAAAAAAAAAAAAAAAAAAAAAAAAAAAAAAAAAAAAAAAAAAAAAAAAGAATAACTTTAAAACGGTGATAATGATAATGTCGGTAACTGGGGTGACAAGGAAATTTTTATTAATAACAGACAATTGTAAACGAAAAGACTTTCATTGTACGGAGTAATAAATAAATAAAAAATACCAAATGTCGCGGGGAACCGACCGGAGTAAGATAGGCAATCGATAGTACTTGGAAGTAATGAAAATCAAAGAAGCCATGTAAAAAATATTGAAAGACAAGAACTAGACAAGAAAAAGAAAAAATTAAAATCCGCCAACAATATTTTCCCTCCCGAGCACACACCCACTCTCTCACCCACTCTCACTCACTCCCGCAAATCAAACCAAACCCAAAGCAGCCCCTCGCTCACCGGAACCGCTTCCATTCTCTCTCTCAACCCATTCATTTTTCTATCTCGTCTTTTCCCCTCTTCCCGTCCTCTTCTTCCCCCTTCCACCTCAACCTTTCTCTTGTTCAACCATCAATTCACCCTTCTCTTCTTCCTTTTTTCATAGTAAGAGAAGTTTTCCAAAATGGCTGCCAGCAACTCCCTTGACCATCTGAGCAACCGTATGAAGCTGGAGTGGCACTCCAAGCTCAACACGGAGATGGTGCCTGCGAAGAACTTCCGTCGCACTTCCATCATCGGCACCATTGGTACGTGCTTCCTGAAAACCATCCCGAATCTGCCAGTATTCCTGTCGCTCGAAATCATGCATCATTGGAATTATTTTGAATCATGCTAACGTCGTGTCCACAATATAGGCCCCAAGACCAACTCCGTGGAGAAGATCAACGCTCTCCGCAGATGTATGTTGTAGATCCAAATTTACCAGATTGTCGGAGCTGACAATTTCCAAATAGCCGGTCTCAACGTTGTTCGTATGAACTTTTCTCACGGTTCTTATGAGGTAAGCCAATCGCTGTTCACTTCCCCGAACCCATTGCGGCGATATCCTGTATGCTAACATGAACCCCAGTACCACCAATCTGTCATCGACCACTCCCGTGAGGCCGCCAGAACTCAGACTGGACGCCCTCTTGCCATTGCTCTCGACACCGTAAGTTTGGCGCAACCTTCTCGAGGATGACCGGAGCTAATCGGCCCATAGAAAGGACCTGAGATCCGTACCGGAAACACCACCGATGACCAGGATATCCCTATCAAGGAGGGCCACGAGCTCAACATCACCACTGATGAGCAATACGCCACTGCCAGCGATGACAAGAACATGTAAGCCCCTCGTACTCGTAATGATCTCTGGGATTTCTCCGGAGTGTCCGCAATGGTCGGGGTTGATCAGAGAATTAGGTACCTGGACTACAAGAACATCACCAAGGTCATCGCTCCCGGAAAGTTGATTTACGTCGATGACGGTATCCTCTCCTTCCAGGTTCTGGAGGTTGTTGATGAGAAGACCCTCCGTGTCAAGTGCCTGAACAACGGCAACATCTCCTCCCGCAAGGGTGTCAACCTGCCCGGCACTGATGTCGACCTTCCTGCTCTTTCCGAGAAGGATATCAGTGACCTGAAGTTCGGTGTTAAGAACGGTGTTGACATGGTCTTCGCTTCATTTATCCGTCGCGGAAACGACATCCGCCACATCCGTGAGGTTCTGGGTGAAGAGGGCAAGGACATCCAGATCATTGCCAAGATCGAGAACCAGCAGGGTGTCAACAACTTCGACGAGATTCTCGAGGAGACCGACGGTGTCATGGTTGCCCGTGGTGACCTTGGTATTGAGATCCCTGCCCCCAAGGTCTTCATCGCCCAGAAGATGATGATCGCCAAGTGTAACATCAAGGGTAAGCCTGTCATCTGTGCCACTCAGATGCTTGAGTCCATGACATACAACCCTCGCCCCACCCGTGCTGAGGTTTCCGATGTTGCCAACGCTGTTCTCGACGGTGCCGACTGTGTCATGCTGTCTGGCGAGACCGCCAAGGGCTCTTACCCTTGCGAGGCCGTTAAGATGATGTCCGAGACCTGCTTGCTCGCCGAGGTTGCCATCCCTCACTTCAACGTCTTCGATGAGCTGCGCAACCTCGCTCCCCGTCCCACCGACACCGTCGAGTCCATCGCCATGGCTGCCGTCAGCGCCAGTCTTGAGCTCAACGCCGGTGCCATCGTTGTCTTGACCACCAGGTATGTTTCATCTAGTTCTGTTTCGTTCCGACGAGTGAGCTGACAGATTGGTATAGCGGTAAAACTGCCCGCCTCCTCTCCAAGTACCGCCCTGTTTGCCCCATCATCATGGTTACCCGTAGCCCCAGCGCCTCCAGGGTAAGTCGTCGTGGTTCGCTTCCGCTGTAGTTTGCACTGACTGACCTGCCTGCAGTACTCTCACCTGTACCGCGGTGTCTGGCCCTTCCTCTTCCCCGAGAAGAAGCCCGACTTCAACGTCAAGATCTGGCAGGAGGATGTTGACCGCCGTCTCAAGTGGGGTATCTCCCACGGCCTTAAGCTTGGCATTGTCAACAAGGGCGACAACATTGTCTGTGTCCAGGGATGGCGTGGTGGCCAGGGACACACCAACACCGTCCGTGTTGTCCCTGCCGAGGAGAACCTTGGCTTGTCTGAGGAGTAAATTCACACCGGCGTGTCACCCTTGGTGCATGACGTGGTAAGGACAGCGATCGGGTAAATAACGATGAGAGAGCGTGTCCTCGGGCTTCGTAGACAGGACTTGGTTATGTATGACGACCGGAGAACTCCATACCCCTTCGAGTGACTTGGAGAATCATCCGAGGTTCTTCAGTCGGGAAAGTGTATGTTGGAGGAAGTGTCGCACATGTCCGGCGAGCGTGCCTGCTCCTGACCCCTTCGCTTTTGGAAGCGCACGAGGACACTCATCCCCCAGGACATAATTCGGATTCCTCTTGGTACGGCGTTAGTTAGCCTGTTCGCGTTTTGGTGATCTGTGATCAAAAACTAGAGTAATGATCTTCATGTTCATAATAATGACCCAACTTGCATTCTACTCGAGAACCTTCGTAGAGAATCTTGGTAGATGAAGCGTAGAAGGCGACCATTATCCGAATGAATGAATCCATAGCGTCAAGTTATGAGTAACCACAGCACATGTGTGTGTGTGTGTGCTCCGGGGAAAGAAGAAACGGAAGAAAGGAGCAGTCATTCATTCCATCTTTCCAGCAAAAGGGAGGAAAAGTCAATCAACGCAAGGGCAAGGGAAAGGCCGAAAGCCCCCTCTTTAATGAGACCCAAAACATGGTGACTAGAAACTAGAAAGAAATGCGGGGGAAGAAATGCAACCCCTCAACCGAGGCAGCAAATGAGTCAAATTAATTCGAATCTTTTCTTTTTTTTCTCCCCTTTTGATTGATCGCATCACATGTTGTAGTTAGTCATTGATTTCATTCAATCCTAGATAAAAAAGGAATATGAGTTCATTTCTCCAGATTAAAATAAACATGAAATAAAGAATAGAATCAAAGAACAAAAAAGAAAAAGAATAAAGTGAAAGAAATCAAATAGGTAGAAAGAAGAAAGAAAAAGGAAAAAGAAGAAAAAGGGAAAAGGTATACTCCATCTGCAAATCGGTGGAGATCTAATCAAATTCCCGAAATGACCCGAGTTCCGCCGAGATTTCGGGAAGAAGTTGGTGTCGGTGAAACGGATGGAGTTATCTATCCTTGTTCCTTTGCGTTTAGTATTTTATTCTGATGTTTGACTTGCTTGTGTACGTAATATCATTTTACTTTTTTTATTGTATTTTATTTTATTGTATTTTATTTTTTTTTTGGTTTTAGGTATATACTCCGTACGCGGGATGTATTTATTGGCGCGCCTTTTTGCGGAGTATTTGGGGTCCATTGAGGTAGGTTTAGGTGATGAACTTCTAAAACTCTGAGATACTCTCTTGGTAAGTCGGTGTAGACTGCATGTAATCTGATAGTACAGCGCGTTGATACATTTCGTACATGAATGCTGGCCGTTCCAACAGTGTAAAAGGAAAAACAAGAATGTGCAATCCGCTATATGTATGCTGTCCGTAACGCCTTCGCCATGTAGCTGTCTTTCAATAATAGTGGAATCATTCCTGTCGTAACATCATAGGTCTATCTTCATTACCCTACCATGTGATCATGGTCTCCTTCTAGGAACCGCCCGATTCATTGCCCTCGGCATATTCTGCCTCTAAAGCATGATGCATCTGACTGGGAGGTTGGTCGATCGGAGTATACCGATACATCTGGGGCTGTTGGAACTGGCTCCAGCAACTAGAAGCATTGGTCAGTGTATAATCCTTAGCTTGAAGTGTCATTCGACCAACCTGGGGGCTTGGAGAACATATCGGGCCATTGCCTCTCTGAACCGACTCTTGTATTCCTTCGGACTGGTTACGGTGGGCCGATTTTTACCGCCACCAGCAAACCCTCGATCTTTGATCCATGACTCTAGTTTCTTGTCCCACGTATACGTACGGATGCAGTCGATTACACCGACCACTAGCTCTGACCGGCTTTCATCAATAGCAATCATGAGCGAATAGTCCATGACATTTTGACGTCCCAAGAATAAAGTGTCATTCCAGACACTCTGACTCAACAGTTTCTTAGAGTGCTCCCTTGTAAACAACGGTGTTTCGTAGATGAAATCCACCATATTCTCATCTAGCAGGACTTCGTTGCGCTCCCCCGTACTCTGCACCTTACGATTCCTCATTGATCCCTTAAGGTCAAAGATCCGTGTCGGCACACGGTCGTAAAACAGGTTCTCCATTAACAAAAGGAACCAATTGAACTCTGTGCCGGTAGCAGGATTCTTTATAATCACTTGATAGAAGCCGAACATCTTGGCAATTGCAGACGGCAATTCATGGAACAGTGCCTCGGACATGATCTGGAAATATGCAGGGGCGAATTTGAGGAACGCTTGTGTCTCGATAGGCGACAGTGATTTCAGGATGAACCGGTCATCCAATGTTTTCAAGAAGATAGACTTGGTCTTTCCTCCTTTGGAGTCCCATTTGGCACATCGGGATAATGATTCAACCATACGTTCTGCTACTCCGCACTTCTTCCGCAACGCATCAAACTGTTCAGCATAAAACACCTTGCAGAGCATCTTTGCTTGGCCCTCTTGGAATTGGTACTTGAGATGTGTTCCAGTTGATCTCAGAAGAGCGTGTTCAACGCGGGCTTCATCCATGGCTTCCGGCCTCTCCTCCAGACCCGTATCCTTTTCGTCCTGCTCCTCATAACGCCTCTGGATGCTCGCCAACTTTTCTTTGTAGTCATGAGAGTCCAAGGCAAAGGCTATCAGCGAACTTGGCTCATCCTCGCGCACTATGATATCACAGTCCGCAAAAACGTGGTCGGACATCGTCAGAGGATAGTCAAGGGGCGCCCACCCGCTGGCCGAACGCTCCGACCAGAAATTCGTCAGTAATTTCAATAATGTACTTCTCTCATGCTTTGGGAACTCCTTCAAATCAAGCTGTTCATCATCAGGTGACATCTTAGGGATTTCTTCGTTCGAATCCATCACCTGCAGCCCGTTCATTGACGATCGATCTTCATCACTATGTCCATCCTCTGCTTCCCCCTCTGATAAAATGTGCTCAACACTCTGAACAGGACTGCCGGTCTCAACTAGCGTGAGAGATGGCTCCTTTGAGCTAAGGTCGTCTCGTTGTTCTTCATCCGAGGTTCTCTGGCGAATATCCTCGCTCCCTTTGCTTGGGTCATTAAAAGGGGTCCGCAGTGTAGGCGAAAGGTCTTCCCCTTCTCCAGACGGCTCGCGTTCCTCAACTGCTTCTCTGACATTCTTGTATACCTCTACTATTGGCTTGGAACTGGCAAGTGGATACGCGCGAGATTGAGAGCGCTTGGCAGCTCTTTGCGCCCTTTCACGTTGACGTTCCTTTTCGAACTCACGGCTCAGTTGCTCGAAATGTTTGGCCAGGGACGAGACTCGTGTATAGCCTTTCCTTGTCGGAATCGAGCGGGGTATCAAAGACGGACCTGGTGTAATCCTTCCATTCCTGAAGGCATTGAAGCCAAACCGCTCCACTAGCTTCTTGTCCGAGCCCTTAAATCTCCCATCATAAGGAGGAGGGCTAGGAGTACCGTCACGGCCGTTAAACCTCCCAGGTCCAATCTTGAAACCTTTCAGGGAAGTGTTGTCGTACCCTGCTTCTTTTTGAAGCTGAACAGGCTGCGACTGAGCACGTAAAAGAGGTGGAGAGGTTGCTTTTACACTGCGTCTGGTGGCACCTTCTGTTAATCGTGGGATAGCTGAAGGTGGGAAGTTAGGTGGAGAGCTAGGGAGGCTCATCAACTTGTCAGCGTATTCACTATGTTGACTTGACCTATGCGACACTGATTGTTCAGGAGAGGCGGCTTCCGAACCGGTTTCGGTCGTCGCTGGTGGGGTAGGTGCTGCTGGATGGGGCTTTACTTCCAATGAAGTCACTTCGGGTTGGCTGGAAGGTAAAGCCAAGTCAAGATGCTGGACTTCCTTTTTCGCTGCAGCTTCATCTTGAAGGGATGGCGCTAGTCTGTCTTCGGGTGAAGGCGAAGAAACTGCATCAGAGTTGTCAATATTGACCGTGCTACTTTCCAGGTCCCCAGGTCTCTGTTTCCTCCCTGAGTGTTCTTCAACAACAGATACTAGAACATCCTGCGCCTTCTCTGGGGATAAAGTCATACGCCGCATCACTCGTCCTTGTTCGGGTTCTTCAGTATTGTCATTTTCTGGCTCAGTTGGCGTTGTTGGCGCCTCATCTGCTGAAGCAGCATCCTTGTCTAAGAATATCTTCTTCAACTGCAATGTTGCCAGCCGTCTGATATCCTTTTCGGAAGGGAAGAAGTTTTTCTCGAATTCAGCAAATGCGGTGTCCCATTCAACAACTTTCTCCTGAGCAGAACGTAGCACCTCGTTCAGAGGGGTCACTTCCCAGTAACGGGAGTCCGCATACTTTTCCTGTAACTGCTTTATCAAGAACGCATGGTCTTCACCGGCCTTTTTATTTAATGATTCGATCTCCCTGTTACAGTCCTCCATCAGTTTTGGAATGACGCTTTCAACATTGATGCCCTTCAGACGTTGCTTGACTGAGAGCATGAACTTGCTCAGGCGCTGTTCCGTTCTAAGATATACCTCATTTCTGAGCCTAAGGTCATTGTCGACTTTCCACGTAACCCGTGTCCTTGGTACAATGATCTCAAGTAGATTAATGGGGTCGTAGTGAATACGCAAGGCGACATCCTTGAAGCCAAAGTATCTAAGATGGTCACGCTGTAAGTCGTGGGGGCAAACCCCAGCCCGAGCGTGTAGGTTTTTGCTCCAGAAGGAGAGCTCTAAGTACTTGCCAAACGAATATTTCCATGTGTTCTCAGACATCGGGAAGACCTGCGTTTCGTTGCCACAGATTTTGCAGGCGCTCCACATTAGAATCGTGTCCTGCAGTCCTCGAAGTTTCGAGGGGTATGGTTGAATAAAGACGCTCAATTGTGCTTCGCCATGCACGTATTGACGGTGATGCTCGAACATCCGCTTCTCACAGCCGTTCACGTTGCAAATAGAACTTGCATTGAGGCAGATGTCTTCCACATATTGACCAAGCGCACAGTCAGGATCAAAAATTGCGTCATCTCCATGCTCGTTGTAATACTCTAAAGCAAGAAGATCTGGACCGGAGCAAGGGATCGATGAAGTAGTGCAAACAAGGCTGAAAAGTACGACGATGTTCTGATGCGCATACGGATCAAAAACTCCAGCAGCACCCGAAATGTATGCTTCCCATTGGCGTTTCTGAGTCTGGTAATTATGCAGTGCCCTGTCGTACTCGGCGTCATGAGCCGCATGCAAAACCTCTTTCACCTTTGGGGGAGCGCCTTGTGGTGACTCGTGGAGTAATTCTGGAGTTATCAAAACGAACTTTTGGGGCCTTGATTTCTCATCTGGTGATTGACCAGAATCAGTGTGTTGATCTCGCAGGCGTTTCAGGTAAGATAGACGTCGTTCCATTTCTCTAGCATGTTTGAGCAAATACGGTGGTTCAAACTTGACGAACGGAGATGCGGATAATATCTTGGTTTCGTTATCATGAACAAAATCATCGTAATAAGTTGGCATTGGGACGTCGTCAGGTACTTCGATGATTTCACTAGTGATGGTGGTCGTCTGTGAAAGCTGCCCTTCATTTCTCTTTTCCTCGGAGTCCTGCTGCACATTTGATGGAGGGATACCAGACCTTTCCCCTGGGTTAGTAACCAAACCCAAGGCACTCGAATGTGCTGGTTCCTCTACTTTCTCCTGAGTCACAGTCTCAGGTGACGCTGGAATCTGGGCAAACTCGTCTCTCATCAAACAGGTTTCCAACCTGAGGCTATAGACCACATAAACCATGAACTCGGTGATGCGCTTCACCTTGGATAGAGCATCGCTGTCTCCACCACGTAGAACAATAGTACATCCGAGCTCTTTATGACAGCCGGACAAATACATATACGTTTTCTTGCGCCCACTGTAGACATAGGTTTTAACGTCGAAACTGCCGCATTCGCTAGTCACCGGAGTAGTCACAAGCTTGTCCATTGAAGATATTATTCGGGTTTGCGTGCACCGAGATACAGCCTCGAGAACAGACGACTTAACGTTGTATGCCGTTGCTATTTTAGCTTTGTCCAGCAATTCCAAAGCCAAACCGGACACGTTCTTCTCCACCAAAAGTAGAGTAGGACGTAAGGCAGCTATTCGACTAACAAGGTTCTCGAGAAATTCACGTTCCTGGCGAATAACCGGCTCCAGGCTCATAAAGTGTTGCTGATGACGAGCGTATTCGAGAGGGAAAGCAATAATCAATATCTTCGGCTGCGGAATAGACCTTGACATGCTCTTGAGGGCAAGGTTTTTAGTAAAAACCAAACCAGAGACATAAGACGTATCCCCTGGTCTACCGCCAAGGATCTTCTTCAGCTTTACATAATGGCGAATATCCATATCATCTCCGCCCTGCACATCAGGGTCAACATCATCTGCCGCCTTTAGAAGAATCGGGAGTAAAGCAGTCTCCCAGCTCTGCACATGGGATACGGAGGCATCCTTCAAGAGCTGCCGTAGGAGCTTGCGAACATGTTGCAGGCTGGCTTTATTTAGCTCTACCGGCGGGGCACCTGATCCTCTCATAGACGAGCTTCTTGTCATCTTGAATCCACTCGGAGTCGGCCCAGTGGGAAACATATGTGCTGTGTTAGGCGGCTCCTGTGGGCTGAACACATTGTCCTTCGATGCCCTCGGGGAAGGTCGTTGGTGCATACTGCTGGCAACGCTTAAATTGCGCCGACGAGGGCGCGGCAGATTGACTGCTCTCGAGCTGCTAACACTACCCTCGTCCGGCTCGCGACCGGCGTGGCTAAAGTTCGCGATGCTCCGATCTCCAAATGCAGATCTCCCTTTCTTCATAGCAGCGAGAAGCCCCCCAAAAGTTGTCCTCTCATTATCTCCGCCACTTTTGGACAAAGACCCTTCCGATACCGCTGATAACAAACTTGGTTGCTCATCTCCACTAGAGGCATCATCGGAGAGGTATTGGGCGAGGTCCGGGTCAATGATGTTATCTTTATGAAATGCAGGTAGTCGAGACTCAAGAGCAGTATCGTCCACATGGCGTCTTTGAAAGGGCGCCCTATCGTCGTGGTAAGGCTTAAAGTTACGTATAAATTGTTGACGGGAGTGATGACGCTTGTGACCCATTGAATGTGTCCTTCCACTAAGAGACGATTTCAATGACCTTGAAGAAGTTGGTCTGGCTAATGGTCTATCAGGGCTAATTTCCAGAACAGCAGACCGACGATTATGGCCCTCCCCAGCGCGCCTTGTTGCAGGAATGGCCATCGTAGGCGTTTTCATAACTTGATCAATCGACTGCGAGACTACAGAAGACGTGTCATCGTCGTCGCCTGGAATGCGTGGGTGGCTGCCCAGGCCGAGATCTGAAACACGAGGGTTGACTACCACCGGGCTCTGTTCGCTATCCGAGTATTCAGAGGAATCGTCCTCGTGCCCATTTATCATAGCTTCACAAGGTTTGCAGACGCGTATGGTACCCGGCTGACCAAACCTGTCCCCAGGGATCAAAAGGGTACACTTGGAATCAAATATTTGACC
Source organism: Aspergillus avenaceus (assembly GCA_009193465.1). Taxonomy (NCBI): domain Eukaryota; kingdom Fungi; phylum Ascomycota; class Eurotiomycetes; order Eurotiales; family Aspergillaceae; genus Aspergillus; species Aspergillus avenaceus. Next base: position 22,145 of record ML742092.1, on the reverse strand, counting down.
GCATGTCCGGCAATGGTGCTTTCGACGAAAGGTAGAGAAAGGTTCTCCACAGTGGAAGCAATCTTTCGCGTTCTCATCGCGCATCCAGAAATCCTTACTAAGTAGTTTGCTCCGGAGTTGCGACATGACACCATCACCTGTGGGTTGAGAACGCCAGCCTCGAGCATCCTGACTAGGGCCATAATCAACAGTGGTATCTAAAGGCGTTACTGTAGCGGATCTCAATGATATCTCCTTGGAGGATGTCACATATCCCGGTAAACGGCCTGAACTTAGAGCAACTGGCCCTTCCTTGGGGTTGGTCTTGACAAGCGCCGTCGAGGGTTCTCGTGGGCGTACTTCATTCTCTTGAAAAGATGCACGGTTTGCTGTAGGTGATGTGGATCCCTCGGGTACAGGTGTGTCAGCTTTACTGGGTAACTGTACGTTGTTCACTCCGGAGAATGCAGCCGTAGTGATTCTATCTGGACTGAACGAGGCTGCTGAATTGGACCGTATTCGTTCCTGCGACTGCAAAGTCCCGTCACTCGTCCCATCAATAGAATGTTTTGGTTTTCGCATCGGCCCAGGCAAAGGTGTATCTATCTCATGAGCGAGTTGGCTATCTGACCTCCTAAGGCTATCGGGTGCTTGGCTATTCATTGTAGAAGATCTGCTAATATCTGAAGGGCCTGAACCATCATACGAAAGATTCTGTGCTTTTGCCTGCAGGACTGGAGAATGTGTCATTCGTTGGCTCCACCCTGATGAACTCACGGAGGCAGTCAAAGTACCTTCCTCTTTATCTGTGCCCACCGAGTCTATAGACTGAAAACTGTGTGAAGAGCGATTAACTGAATTATGCCTCGAATGATGGGGTTCCTTCACAGCATTGACATGAAGCTCAGTTACTGTCGGGTCTACAGCTACTGAACTGGTCGTACTTTTTGATAGTGGGGCGATAGGAGACTTGATCGCGGGAGAAGGGGAAACGGAAGCCTTTGATGATATACTCGCCGTTTTCGATGAGAGCTTTGAGCCCTTCCCTGGCAGTAGGGCATGGAAGCCATCTTGCGAGGGCTGATGTGTAGTAGTTATTGGTGAGTGTAACCTTGATCTTTGAGAGGAGCCTGGGTGGGTATGCTGCGAGTCTGCTATAGACGCTGTCGAGCCATGGGCCGACTTTGACACCGAACGCTCCGACGGAGGACTTCTAAGACCATGATCGTCGGAAGAGGATTTATCCAACGACCTTCCCACACCGCTGACCATATCTCTAACTCCACCCACGGAAGTACGAAATCGACTATATAACCCGCTCAACCCTCCTTGAAGCTCATTTGAAAAGTTTTTCTCTTCGACCGCTGATGTCGGAACGGGGGGGTTGGTAAAATCATTGAAAGTGGTCAAAGAATCGGACTGATATGCTGCGGTGTGAATCTGATCGAGTGCGGCGTTTAAGCCCTCCCGCTCCGCGTGGGTAGATAAGGATGCTCGGGAACCTCGTCGTCCGAGTGGAAGGAAGATAGATGATGCGGATGGACTCGATGTCCCTTGAGATTGTTGTGAAGCCATGGGAAAACGTCGTGGTGGTCCGAGGTTTTGATAGAAAGAATCCGCTAACTCAGAAAGCTAACCAAGTCAAAGAACGATGACCATCCCGGCTCAGTAGGAAGTTCATCGAAAGCCTCCGTCGGATCTTATTTGCGAAGAAGTCTCGATCGCTGAATGAAACCAGTTGGAGTCAGTGAAGTGGGTGTCCATGCATGAAGCGATCGACTGCACATTGTCCAAAACTATTAAGGAATTTAGATTAATGTTAATAATATTATTCTGCGGAGATGGTGATTAGGGATAGAAAACTGAGGAAAGAAAGACGACAAACTTTGTTACGGAACGCGTCTCGACGAGGTTTGGATAAAGAATCAGTTGAGGGAAAGAGGTGATCATAGTTTGCCTTCAAAAAAAGATTGTCTGCAAGAATTATGATGGGTTCTTTCACCCCCTCTTCATTAGTTATTTATTAATTAATTACATTACTTCCCGTACAACATGCCCGTGACAAAAATGCTGCCCAATGACGTGGTAGTGGCGTTATGACTAAATATGGTTAAGTGGGTTTTCCCGGGCGGTGAAGCGCGTTGAAATCCCGAGGTCGCGTTTTCTATTGAAACTAAATTAATTGCTTTTCTAAAGCTCTCATTTTATTCTTTACTGCCCTCTTTCTACCACCCTTCATCTTCCCTCTTTCTTTCGTCCTTAGTGAAAAGACGGAGAGACACATGAAATGATGAATCTTATCAAGTCATCATGAACAATAATATCACCGTTGCTTCTCAGACTCAAAACTCACGGACTAATAAGCCTACCACTCTAGACTGGACTATGTCGCCTGGCGACTATATCCTTTATACTCAAGCCATACCTGGGTATACATGATGGCTCCCTTGAGCGCGTGGATTGCGCCGTTCATCGAGCGTTCTCTTTCACTTTACATCAAAGGTGAACAAAATAAATTAGAGTTCCAAGATGATGGTAGTAGCCTTCGTTTTGCTAGTCATTCTCCGCAACATGCCTTAGTTATCAATGTAAGTTACAACTGATTATCCTGAGGATTCATTCGCTAATGATAGCGCTCAGCTAGGTGAATGCGAGGGAACGCCCGTAACTACGTTGACCGACTTTGCGACTCAAATTGAGGGACGACTCGCAAAGGAATCACTGGAAAATCTGAACAAGAAATCATCGGAGCACATACTGGACAGGAATGAGTCTATAAATAGATATTTTCAGGTTCTCGATTACGAATTGGTCTTTCAATATGCATTGTCTTCCCCGAAGCTATACCTTAACATAAAGGGTTTCAGTATTGCATGGGAGAAGGATAAACATAAAGGACCGCCAGGGGGCAGAGGACTCAAGAAGAATATGGGCATACGCCGCTTAATGGACAAAACCTTCGGAGTCATCCAGTCCCGAGAAAAGCGACGCAACCCAAGTCCGTCAGATACCCCTCCCTTTGATGACACTTTCAAGACCCAAGTCCATAGATCAACCCAACAGCATGAATCAGAACACCCTTTGGCATCTCAAGGCCAGACATCCGTTACTGAATCATTTAATACTACGTCTGTACTACCTACCACTAAATATGATTCAGCATCCTCGAAGATACTGCTCGGGCTTTTAGGATCTCACAGCGGGTCAATAGGCATAAAAGGGGCACCTAATCAAGCGAATGAAGCAGCTGCGGAAGAATCGAATATTGACGTGTCTCCTGCTGGTGTCCGGGTGCCAGAACTTCACAGTAGCCAGCACGATGCTGGTTGTACCAATGGACGCCTTCACATGGAAGCGACCCCAGCATCCGTGTCACATGCCGCTCCCAGGCCTATCTCTCCAGCCCAGACACATAGTCGTCCTAACTCCAAAGGACCAAACGGTGCAGCTTCCAAACTGTCTACTGAAGAAGTCACTGCAACTACTCGAGACGCTCAACAGAGCCAATCTCCGCAGCCTATGAAGTTAGATGAAAAGAAAGGGAACGAGCCTGAAGTGTCTTCTGCACCCACAAATCAAGCAGCTCCTAAATCATCCGATGCCTCTCATCCGAGCGTAGTCGATCCATGGCAGGGTATGACGCGCATTCGGGATAGAGACATCAGGATCCCTAAGAACCAAGGTACATTATTCGAGCAGCATAATCGCCGATGGGCGCCATCGTCTGGTGGAGGCACAAGCGAGGCATATGTTCCACCCAAGCTTTTAGCGCAATGGAATAAGATGGCGTTCGAGAGGAGCACCTTGGCTCAGCAAGGTGCACAGGAATTGGAAGTTAAGCAGGCTGGGGTTTGCGAGTCTTTGCCAATTCCCCACAGCCCTCTATATCGAGCGAGTATAGAGTCTGATGAAGAACCTGTAACTTCAGAGTGGTCCGAAAGTTCTCCCGAACGCGTGTCTCGTCCACGCCGAGAATTACCGGCAGACAGCAGCCCTGTCTCACGGGAGCCCTTGAGAAAACGCATTCGCAAATTGGATAGGCAGCCGGATGATGAACCAGGTCATCAGCAGTTAGATAAAACTGTTTCAAATAGTCTAGATACTGAGCCGCACGGGGGCCTTGCCACAACTGTTCGCCAGGAGGATCCCGACGTATCCATGGAAGACTTGAATCCAGGGAACAATCACTCTGACTATCAAGAGCCTGTTTCTGCACCAGACCACGTCTATACGCATGGACATGATTCTGACGGAGAAAGTCTAGATTCAATGATGGATACTTCTGTCCCATGCCCGCTCGGGGCAGCATCTCAACAATCCCAACTTGCCGGTCATTCAGAGTCGGGTATCCACAGCTCCGCACCCTCTCTGCCTGAACCGCCCATAGCTCGCGGGCATATCCAGGTTATGGAAACGCCTATGGCAGACCTTAATACCTTACGCACTGCAAGGCTTAACAAGGATAAAACCGGCCCAGGCCTACACCATGAGGAACAGCCCTCTTCCCAGGCAGCAAAGTCATCTTCTCAATCTCGTATAGTCAACACATACGCGAGTAACGATGGTGCTGTGGAGAGCAGTCCATCAAAGCATATCCCAAAGGTTATCGGCGAGGACTCTGATCAGTTCGAAGCTATGGGAACCCAACTAAGCAACGGCGACTGGTTTACGCAAGATTCGGGCCCAAATTCCCAGGACGCTTCAAACGTAGACTCCTCGGCCCCGATACAACACGAGCAGGATGTCCCTTTGCCCAGCTCTACTTTCGCGTCACAGGCTTCGTCGAAGCCGTTTTCTTCCCATGATGAGATGATATCTTCCACTGGATTGGACGACAAGGAACAGCACCCAATAGCCGTTGAGAGCTTGGTGCGCGACATGGCCATAGAGCATCACCAACCGTCGCCTTCAAAACGCCCTGCAGATGACATTATGGTTGAAGATCCACCCTTATCGAAGCGTCATAAGACGGAACATGATGACAGTAATGACACGAGCGGGGAATGGATGAAAAAACCAAACTCTAGAGCTATGACTTGTGAAGAGTACATCCGTCAGTCCACGGAACACTCAAAGGCCCAAGAAGTATATACAACGTTTCGGGCTAACTACCCGGACTATTCTGGGGAGTACCTGCATTTTGCCGAACTGTGCCATATGCTGCGAGAACTCCGATGCAAAGGAGGCTTGCAACGGTCCTTTCTATGGGACGACTTTATTATCAAGCACCTGGCCTACCTTCATTACGAAAAACAGTGCTATTCCACGGAAACAAAGCTCATGGAATACAAAGACTGGTTCACGTCAAACTTCTCCAGGCCAGAACACAAAAGGCGAATACTCACCTCTGACCTTATCACTCTCGTTGCGGGGCAATATGCCCCAGCAAGCAAGGCAAGCCCGTCTCGCGTCCAACCCCAAGCGCCTTCAATCACAGACAGCTTCGTAGACAAGTTCGCAACTCTACATGCACATTCCTTTGGCCCTGCAACCGCAACGCCCCAGTCGGACACCGAAGATGACCGCATGTCATTCATCACCTCATCCCCCAGAGAAACACCAACAGCCACAATCATCGACCAAGACGACGCCGAGGCCGAACACCAACTCCAAATGGACATGGCCTCCCAGCTCAACGAACTCCAAGACGACACAGAACTAGTCATCGCCGAAAGCACAGTGGACAGCGAAGAAGAAGAAGAAGACGACTGGCTAGACGAGGCGCACGAAACAGCCAGCATCGAGCTCGGCGACGAAGAGCCCACCCCCGTCCCCGACGCACCGCAACAAGTCGACGACATCAACGAGAACTGGTTCGATTCACTCCGCCATCTCCGTCCCACCGGACCACAATGGAGCGACGACCCCAACACCCCATTCAAGATCTGGGCTCGAGCAGACCAGAACGTCCTCGTGGAACGGATGTATCGGCGCGATTGGGCCCGCATCCCCGTCGACGAGAGAGGTATCCCGCAACGACCGTGCCATTCGAACGCTTTCCGTAAGCGATGACCCATCCGTTTTTCCCACATGTCTACTCTCCTTTCAATGCGTATCTATCTTCTAACAGTTCCTAATACCTAATGGACCTGATGTACGATATATATAGAGATTGGCTGGGCGTTCTTCTCGTATGACAACCTGGTATGGTATAAGATGAACGTTTAGGACTTATTATTCTGTATTTATATTTCTTTATCTTCGATATCCAAGTCTGTATTATATGGATACTTCTACATTCATCTCATAATGCTTATGATGTACTATACCTGAATTCTTAACTACCAATACGCACCAAGAAATAAGATAAAATAAATGCATCAACTAAATTGAAGGAGGGTATCTATGTCATAGACATGAATCTATATCCAGGGTAAAAATGCCAACCAAATCCCGGCACTAAAGTTAAGTGTACCAGAAGATAAGAAAAAAGAAGAAAGTCCGAGCGCTATCTGCTCAGGCAAATAATGGAACAAAGAAATAAGAAATACAATACAAATCCCAAGGGGTCATTGCAACTTGGCATTATGTTCATAAATGAGATTCCTCGTTGAGTAATATGTCGGAGGGTATCTCGCGTTTGGTCATTCTTTTGAATAATGGATGACGTGTTATTTTTGCATTTTTTTTTTTTGATTTTTATTTTTCATTTTGTTCGGTCGGAGGGGGCTGTCCTTTGTCTTGTTTAAACGTGTCGGAAGGGTTCATAGGCGTTTGTGCGGTTCTGGGCTGGAGGGGGAGGGGGAGGGTAGGAGGTGTTGGGGGTGCCTTGGGGACCGAGGGGTTCGTAGGTGTAGGGAGCCTTTTCGGCGGTGATGCCGCGAGTGGCCTTGTTCTTGTGGTTGTAGGGGGAGCGGCCGGAGCAGCAGCAGGTGCTGAGCATCCAGAAGAGGGCAGCGCCCAGGGAGAAGGCAACGGCCAGCCAGGTGGCGACGTAGATGTTCTTGCCCATGCTACCGTGCATGCCGTAGTTCTTCAGGTTCTCGTTGAAGGCACCGGTGACTGTTGCGAACATGGCTGTGGCCGTGACGGAGGCAGCAGCAGTGAAGAGGAAAGCAACCTGGGAGATGTTAGTATCTTGCTAGAGCAAAGGATGGTGAAAAGGGAACATACACCCGAGACAAGAGTGGTAACGCAGCTACCCCAGCGACTGCAGACGGCAAAGACACCGACGACCAGCTCGATGATCGTGGCGACGAAGGCAATGATGTAAGCGATGAACATCCACTTGGAGACGTTCTTGTAGAGGTTCAAGGACTTGCGCAGTCCGCTGGGGAGACCGTTCTCGAGGCCAGTTTCCTCCAGTCCCCAGACCTGGACCGGGTTGAACCAGAACTCGGACTTGGGCTTCGAGCATTCGGTGACCTCGTAGTCATTCTTGGTGATGTTGCCGGAGCAGTAGCCCCACAGACCGATATCATAAAAGTCCGACAAGTTGAACTGCTTCTGCACTTGTTCCAAGGCGGACGAGATGTCGCCGTCCGAGACAGTCACGCCGGCTTTACTCAGTGCTTCGGAGACCTTACTCGAGTTGGTGGATGTGGAGGTCATGTTTTGGATGTTGGCCTACCCAGTTGTTAGCGTGGTTCGGAGTAGTTTAAACGGGTCGGAAATAAGCTTACGCGGAAGAAGTAGAGATCATTTAGGGTATCAGAGCTGGAATTTGTGCAGCCCAGACCAACAATGATGATGCATATCAACGATGCGATTGTGAGTGCATAAGGTGTGACTATGCAGAGAATGCGACCGCCTTTACCCATGATGACGGTTGTTGAGAAGAAACTGAAAGAAAATCGAGTTGTTTTCGTTTACTGACGGATTGGATTGTTTTGAATCGAGTTGACAGGATAAGCAAGGGAGAGGTTGACAGTCACGACGGACGAGAGATGACCAGAGAGGATAATAAAAGAAGGCAGGATGAAAGAAAAGAGTGAGACGGGAGAGAGGATCGAGTTGTTTTTAAGAAAGAAAAAAATACGGGCAGATGATCGTCATGGCCCCCAGGCCAATATCAACTGGGGCGCAGGTTATTTTTTTTTTTTTTTTTTTTTTTTTTTTTTTTTTTTTTTTTTTTTTTTTTTTTTTTTTTTTTTTTTTTTTTACGGATCAGCGCACCAATCATGGTTGTCGGAAGCTGACTACGCCACGCTTGTTTCTATAAATTCATGCAAGTTTCCACCGCAACTGCGGGAGGGGTTTATTTACCATACGAGTCATCGTATGACACTAGTCCTCTTCGGGGGCACTCGAGCCTCGTGGCGGGGACACAACAGCCCTATCGCCACGTCATAAGTGGCTGGGGTGATACGCGTCTCGGTCTTGGTATTTTCTTAGCTGCAAAAAACCAGAATAGAATTTCTGATAGATAACACTCTCATCGCTTGATCAGTTATCCTCCAGGCTCCAGATGCCTGCATGACCCAAAAGGGATGGCATGTCCCGCTCTGGGTATTGAATCGGAATTAAAGTTGTCAAATTGAAACTAATCTGACGCACGGGTGGACCTCTCCTGTTGTATTAAATTAACCACCATCTCATTGTTTAAACCACCCCAAACATACTTTAATTCCTAGGAGGCGCAGGCAGGCTTCACTATTTAAAGCTGCCGAGTCTAGCGAGGATTCACATTTATTTAGAATTTTCCTATCTATACAACAGTTGAATAATGAATGATGAATGTTTGAAATTGAAACCGTGAAAGACTTGCTGCCTAAAACAATAATACCTAGTAAACAATAGGTATGGACCACAATGAGTACCTAAGATTCCTTCCGTCCCCGCTTAAGTTTTACCCGAACAACTCGTCCCAATGGTTATAAACCAGGAACAACAAATACCGTACTGTTTACTCCGTTAATTAGTCTTTTTTTTTTTTTTTTCGCACGGAAATATTCTCGGTCTAAATTGGGACAACAGATGTTACGCGTCACTAATGCCACTTACACAGTATTGAGTGCTGACAGCATTGCTGGTATGTATCAGTGACATAATACCGGTTCCCCATCGCTTAGTCAAAATGAATGTCAGGCATCCCTTATTCAAGTCTAGAACAGATTAAAAATGATGAAAATAAACCCCAGATACCTTCGATTTCCCCTAAGCTTTGATATCTTATAATTAACCTTTAGGCATCTCCGATATGAATAACACTGCCCGAGTGGAGTCGTAACCCTGTCTCAATTAAGATTGGTACCACCGAAAAATAGAAAGGAAAATAAAAAGGGCTCCGCAATTTTAGTTGGTACTACAGGGCTGTGCTGGCAAACCCTACAAATCAGTGGGTCATTCCGCGATCATCAGGTAAAAGGTATCACTTGTGCTCTGTACCTACTATCGCAAATCAAACATTGGATTGATATCTTACGAACGCAACTGTCAACAAACTCGGCTATTATTCGGACCAATTCCCCGCAAACTATGTACATACATACATACAAGGCGACACTTGAAATGAATTGTTTAGTGTTCCACTACTCCAGCTCTTCCCCTGTACGCCCCTATCCGAGGTAGGTTTGCAAGACATCCAACATCCCCGTATACGCAACCCCGCTCGGAGGCTCCATGTTGTACATGTAGTCTCCCCACCAGGGACCGGCCGCCCACCAAAGAACACCCTTCCACACATCGGTGTTCTCTGCCAGGTGCTCCAGCATGCCTTTCAGAGCCGTCCGACACTGGTCGTTGTTACCACCTGCGAACTCGCCGATGATTCCGACCTTCTTGTTGTCCTTCAACCACTGTGTGGCGCTGGTGACACGCTCTTCGCCGATCGTGCCGGACACACATTCCTCGTGGGTGCCGGACCCGTCGGTGTCGAGGTACTGGTGCATCTGGTAGACGATCTTGTCCTCGGGATCCTCCAGGTTCTTCATGTTGTCATTGACATCGACCCACGTCCATGCTCCGGACCATGAATTGCCCTCGACAAAGATATACTGCGTTGCGCCGGCTTCCCGGATTCCGTCGATGGCTGCCTGGTTGAGGTTGAGGACCAGCTCTTGGTCCATGTCATGGTATTCGTTGTCTGTAGATGGTGTCAGAATGATAGTGCTCCACTGGTGTCATGAAAGTGAGAGTCATTTAACATACTTGTGTCGAAGACGACTAGGGAGTTGCTCTTGAACTGCCCCGCGAGGTTCTTCCAGAATGTCTGGAAGTCAGACGTACTGGTGATGATCTCACCGTTGCTGTGGTATTATCAGTCAACAGTTCTGCATCTGGCACTGTAACTCAGCATAAGTGATGGAAAGTACTCACAATCTTCCGTAGTTGTGGGGATCCAAGATGACATGCACGCCGGCATCCGTGACCGCATCAACCACCTACAACCATCATCAGTCTCAAACCTTCGCTGAAACATGATATAGAAGCTCACCGTCGTCAAATTCTTCAAATAGGCATCATCGTAAGACCCCGTCATCGAGTCCGGCGCCAGCCTCTCCATCATGAACTGAACACGGAAGATGTTCATTCCCTTGTCGATCAAGGTAGTGATGGCCGAAACATCAGGGAAGATATAATCCGTGCCCTATACACAAGCCCGTCAGTTCACGATGACCTGGTCACAAACCAAGCGAAACCACATACCCAGACACCGGGGATATTATCCTCGCCGAATTCAGCACCAGATTCATTGGCTCCAACCCCTGTAGTACTGATCAGTCTAGAACACCCAAGGCATAAAGCCCTAACCAAGGAAGCAAGACAAAAACGAACATTGGAAAACAGAATCTCTCTTTTTCTGTTCCTTAGCCAGAGGTACCGCCACCGCAGAGCCAGCCACGGCAGCGAAGAAAAGCGTACTGAGCTTCATAATCGAGACAACAGGAAACAAAAGAAACTCGGTATAAAAGAGAGAGACGAATGACTGGCCACAGGTCAACTGCTGGCATACGAACTCCCAAGTAAGGGAAAATATACCAACTTTATACCCCCAGAAACATCTCAGCCCATAGACAATACCAAGACATCCTCGGGATAACCTCCTTCCACCACGGAGGACTCTCCAATTGAGCCATGGACATCAACATGAAACCCCAGCCCAGAAACAGCCATCGACTACCGAAAGCCGGGGTTTCGGTCCGTAGGTCGAAGGAATTGATCACATTTCGAGCGGAGAGTGTGAAAGAAAGACCCATGTTCGCCGAGTAGTGAAAGCGCCGATCAACTGACATTGGCAGGGTATTATCCAGGGTTTGGAGCTGGAAATTAACTAGGGCCTTCTTCCGTCTTGGCCTTGTGGATGAAACGGGTGCGGAGATGACATCGTCAGGCACCCGAGCGGGGGATCGGGATTTAAAGCTGTCACATTGCTACAATTAGCCTGATGCGAGGAGTAGGGCCTGGCTGTCCGTGCCATTCTGGGAATGGTCCTTGCATTTGACTAGGCGCCTATGTATTGTGCTTGCTTCATATCCAGTCATATGCATCTATTGCATTGTAAAATTCTCTTGGGATAGTAATGTACAGGGTTAATCGTATGACTGATGATTCAGCGAAGTAAACACTGGGTACCATGCTTATTCTACTTCAATATTTGAGGCTATTTGTTTCAGTATTATGAAAAGTAACGGGATAAATTTTCTAGTCGGGAAACATAGTAATAGATTCATCCAACTAAGAAAGCAAACTACGTACGAAACAAAGTAGAAATCACCAAGCGCCCAGAGGCTCTAATGCCTCCTTCATATCCTCCGCCTGGAGCTTCTGGTACTTGGCAGAAGGGTGGTAATCGTTCCACCATAAGCAAGATGTGCCGTCGTCATTGATGCAAGTAGCATCGGGGAACCCGTACTCTGTTGGGCTATCGAGAATCTTGGTCATGAAAGACCATGTGTCGTAGTAGACGACGGTCGCCTTCAACAGCAGCATCAGCATCCCATGTTATACACTGCATCACTCGGGTATATGTGTACTCACCTCGGTGTTATTCTCCTTGAACTCGTTCACCATGGAATCCAAATTCTTGTTATAGACAGCCAGATATGCCGCATGCTGCTCAACCGTGGCGTTGCCCTGGTCGAGAAACATAGGGCTTCGGCTGGTCGGGGGCACATTGAGGAAAAGGAACTTGCGACCTCCAGCGCTATAGATCCGCTGCACCAATTCCGCAAGACGCGCAATCAGTTTCGGGGTGAACGTGTCGGCTTCAGTGTTATAGAACGCATTTCCGATGCTAGGTGATATTAGCAGTTTGGCGTGAGAATCTTAGACAAGGGTGCAACATACTCGTTGATCCCAATCCAGAACCCAAATACCGCGTTTTCCGATGTCCAGGGCGCAGAGCCTGGTTTGCTGCTGTATGTCTCGTCAAAGATATCTACTTGAGAAGCCAGGTCGACGTCGGTAGAGCCTTGGACAAGAGAATTATCAATGCTCGCACCGCCCACTGCTATGTTGTATGAGAGGACAAGAGATGCATTCTCTGCGGTGGTTAGGTATCCCACCCAGTTTGCGCCGCCAGTGGTCGTACCCGTGCCTAAAGACGGATTTAGTACATGAGACAAGCAATCCGAGACAAGATACTCACCCAAGGCGGGGTTTCCCATTGGATTGGAAGCTGATGGCTGTTCACCGGTGGCACTGAAGCCGGTCTGCGTGTATGAGTTACCACTAGCTAGAGGATCAGCTATCTGACCTAGTAGAGTTAAACTCCAGGGTATCCATACAAAGTGAAGAAGTAGGTGGTGTCTACGGCTCGCGCCAGCGGTCGAGCAACAGCCGTAGAGACCACACTTGCCATAAGCCATGAATTTCTGAACTTCATTGTTGAGAATGGTAAATCAATAGTATGTACAAAATGCCAATGTGACCAGGAACAATTGTTAAAGTCATCTCCACAGGGGGCCGGGTTTAATCTCAATACATTTTATATCTCGTTCATCAAGCCCGACCCGTCCGGCATATTCCTGCTGACGAATGTCACAGGGACAGTGGAAATATTGTCTAAACAATCCATGTATGAAAGCCTCTCAGAGAGTATCCACAGGGCGCTTTCCCATGCAGAGACATTGGCGGCTAGCATTTGATCGATTCCATTTACCCGGGATTGCCATGCATATTCACGCCCTATTTGTTGACGGAAGTTATTTGACCGAGACACAAGCTGTAGCATCATCAATCGTTTGATTGACCGCAAGAGGGAATTGCGGGTGAAGATCTTAATTCCAGAAAGCCGTCAGTCAAGTGTTTGAAGTTTCAACTGCCGGTGGGGTTCTGGCCCTAGTCTATTTTCGTCACGGCATTTTTCTTTTTTGCAGAATTGACCAGCTCTTTTGCCCTGACAAGAACCAAGAATCTCATGCGGGGAATCATTGACGTATTGTAGGGTTAGGATAAAAGCGTCTAACGATCGGTTGGTGGCCTTTAGTATGTACTTGTTCAGACATCCTAGACAATCAATCACGGGCTCCCCCATTTTTCCTAGAAAAAACCATTCATTCCAAAAATGCAGATAAAAACCAGCCATCAAGAGCAATACATGATCAGAAAAAATACGTTATCACGATCCATGCATAAAGCGCCGCACAACCTTGCGAGGTCTCAAGCGCTGACTTAACATTCTGGGGATCACCAAGAAATGCCGGAAGCACGAAGCTTACAACCAACGCCCAATCACTCACAGGCAGCCTGCACCATCCGTTCTCGATATAACATTTTGCATGCGTACCCACCGCATAATCCCGTAGCTCATCGCATGTGACGTTCGCGGACCCAGATGCATATGGCACCAGCTTTTCTTGTAGACAGAGCATAGCGTCCGTGGTCCATTGCTGGCCCTCTGGACTCAGATTACTGCGCGCTTCCAGAGACTTGGTGCAGTATTTGTATCCTTCGCCGAGAGGGTACCCAGAGGGTCCACAGTGGTACCGAGTTTCGATGCACTCTTGGTAGAATGAACAATCGTTTTCTGGGGGCGTTGTGCAGAGGTTGGTTGAATTATCTGTTTGCCTGGGTTGGAGGCTTTATGAACCATTTAGCTTGGTTTCTTAGTTAACTTATCCATGTTTCAGATGTATACCTTGAGGCTATAGCCAGATTAATGCAATATACGAATAATAACAACAATCCGAATAAACCTCTCGGGTTGGTCGACAACATATTCGGGAATGTGCGAGTGCAAAATAAACCTACTCAGATTAACTCTGCTAGACAAACATGAACACAGATCAAAGGGTAGTTGATATAATTTGAAGCATTTTTAAATGATTGACTGGGACACGGTCGGATTATGACAAGGTCAGCACCAGTTCAGGTGCGGCTGATTGTTGTTCGTGATCAGCACCAATTAGCGTATGGAGATCATGCAGTGTGATTTGTCCGTATTGTATAACAGACACAAGGTCATGAGAACCTTAGTCTACTTGAGTTCTCTGAGTTGGTCAATTCGTGTTGTTGGAGTTTGTAATTGTAAATACGCGGTCGGGTGGACACGAAAGGGCTGTCGATCCTCCGTAGCGAAGGGGGAGAATGGAATTCTCTATATACATGCTGCATTCACAAATTCCTAAGGCATCCCAGCCCCTAGTTCAAGTCCATACGTACTGGAGTTCAAAGAAATATAGCCAATCATATACCAACACACAAAAAAACCCCCTTTGATTCTCAATACATCAATCCTTAAAGTCATGTAGACATCAAATCGTAACCAACATCCTCTCGGGTTAAGGCAGTTTGACATGCATAATCTCCATTCCGACACCACAAATCAGCAGCTTAGTCTCTCCTGACTGCTCACGGATCAACCCTACGGATGAGATGTCTGCCACAGAGCTGTACCTATTCACCACGCCTTGCATTTGAATCGCGTCCGGCCCAGGCTTGTCCATATCTACCTCGACAGACCAAACCTTGACTCGATGATCATTCCCTGAAGAGGCAATGATGAGCTGCATTCTGTTTGTCCCAGGGCATTGACGCTGTTCGAGGATCTTTGTGGTTGTAACGCATGCTGCATGCGCGTCAGGGATCGTGATCGTGTGTGCGTCACCAGCTTCAGCGTGGCCGAATTCCGTATTCAAAAGGGATAGTGTCAGAGCATTATCATCACCAACAGCAATAACAAGAGATGCTGCATCTGATATACGGGCTACTTCTAAGCCCTTGATACTATTGGAGTGAGTCTGATATCTGTGTTCGCATGAAATGACCTCTGGGGTTATCGAGTTCGAGTCGATGGGCTGTTTTAATTGCAGACACGAGGAAATCGTATAATAAGGCCTTACGACAGACGTCAAGTCCCAAAACGTAATATATCCATCAGTGGAAGCTGTCAGTAGGCCCAGAGAGGAGCCTCGGAGCATAAAGCTCGCTTCCGTGAGGCAATTGCTTGTATAATTGCCCCCTGCTAATAACGTGAAATGACCGCCATCAACCGTTGCAGAGTAATGGAAGATCTAGAAGAGTCAACATGAGTTACAGGAGGATCAACGGGAGGATCAAAAGTTTTGGGGTTAAAGAACAAGACTAAAGAAAACAGAGCGACGAGAAAAATAGGATTGCTCACCTTAAGCGTGGAATTAGAATATACAAGGCAGAACAAGAAACCACCATCTGGCTCGTTCTCGTCCACCTCTAGGACATCAAAGCTTGTCACCCGGAGATCAGATTCGATGTTCTCATTGATAGACTGTACTGCAGTTGTCACAAGTCCAAAGAGAGGAATTGAACGAACCCGCCAGACGATGAACTCTTCATTTCCACCGCTGGTAAAGAGATAATTACCATGCTTAGACCAACGCACATTCTGGAGCCCAACCTGATGTTTTTTCAACACACGCAGACATTTGAATGCACCCCACAGCCTCTCTTCTTCTGGGTTGGTGGGTGTGAAAATACGCACAATGGTGTCTTCTGCTCCAGTTGCGAACAAAGGCCTGTCGATCGACTGTGTTGTATCCATGGTTTTAATCTCTCTTCCATGACCTCCAGCACGCAAAGTATGATTTGCATCACCCATGATTGGAAGCACATTAAGATTCTGTTGTATCCATATGAATAGACCTCCTCCTGTCTCTTGATTAGGCTGGAAAGCCCACCTTCGATGCGCTCCGCCACATGAGCGTCTGGCAACCTCAGATTGCGTAGTATCATTCCAAAGCAGAAATTCCTTGCCATGAAACCCGTACAGAAGAAGATCTTGTGTCTCTTTATCAATGTAGGCACCTTCAAGATCAATGGTTCGAGTAACGTTGGAACGATGGATTGTTTGAATGGCCACAGGATTGCATGAGTCTTCCTGAGACTCTAATTCGTGGATGCAATAAACTCCACTTCGTCCGCAAGTCAAGAAATAATTGAGAGACGCCCCTGTTTCCCCATAAAGTGACGAAAAGGATTTGATTTGACTAATGCCCTCTTTAGAATGAACCTTCCGGTTCCAAAGAGGCTGTTGAATAGATTCTGTGCTGGCGATACGATATATGGCAAGTGAGCCATGAGTATTACCAAGAGCCAGATATCGGTTGTCGCAAATTAGAGAGGCACTAGTTACCTCGAACCTATAAGGAAGGGCTAGCGTTTTGCTATCGACAAGTGGCTCTATGCCCTCGGATACTGAAGCTATAACAAGGTTCAAGTGGCCAGGTTCCTGGTGAGAGGTGACAAAGCACAGCGTCTCAAGCGAGCTAGATGACCCCCGACAATAATCAAGGGCATAAAGCACGAGTGGTCTCGGGCCACTTTCCCTGATAACAGATACAGATTTGGTGTTGTGATTGTATGCTCGAATCAGCCCTTTTGCGCTGCCCAAGAGTGCAATACCATGCTCTGGTAGAGACGATACAGCACAAAAAGGACGAAGATCCTCTTCAACAAATAGTGTTTCCTTGTGTATAATGCGATCGGCCGAAGCTCCGGGGCCAATCCAGCAAATTTGCACCTCACCACGCGTGCTAGTTGTCAAGAAATGATTCGGTGTCAGGTAAGTAAAAGCTTTAACGGATTTATCCACCCTAGCCTGGGAGTCTCCAGAGCCAGCTGAGGCGGTGATGCAATTATTCCTGTTTGGCAGCACGACAGAATAATGTTCGTCAAATTCCAGTTCAAAACTCTTAACGGCGCCATCAGCACCCCCAGTATATACTGTTGTTCTCTCGGCGGTACTGCGCATACACAGGGACCAAATATGCTTTCCGGCATGGTTGTTCCAAGATGTTACCTGGCTTAATCCAAAGTTGGAACCCGAGGGTTCCCAACTCAGATCCCAGACTATACAAGTCGCATCTTCACCGCGTGACAGGAGGCTCAACTTACACTGCTCACCGACTTTCGTAGGTACAAAATGGACACTCCATATCCGAGCTTTGTGACCAAAGCAGCTCGCAATACAAGACTCCATCCCGAGTGCATCGTCAGTAGCGACCCCACCAAAGCCCGTGCTCCGTAGTTCAAAGCCATCTGTTGAATAGGGTGAAGGATCATGACGAGACGCACGCTCGCAATCAGAGATATCCCATAGTCTGACTGTTCTGTCATCACTGCAGCTTGCTAGTAGACGTCCAGTGGAGCGGCCAGGCAATGAGGTAATTTCAGGAGATATTCGCACTCCAAACACTGACCCTTCATGACCAGTGAAGAAGTGATGAATGGAACCAACAGCATTTGCATTGGTGCGAGCATTCTCTTCTAAAAAACATGACCAGACGATAACCTCACCGAAGACGGTTCCGGCTGCGATCAACACATGAGTTGGTGAGAGACATATAGTATCAGCCGAATAGAGTATTGATTTGACACCGGCCACGAGCTGATGTAAATGGATGGATTTTTCATATACTGAAGATCCTCCATCCATAACATACACACCAAGGAGATTATTATGGGCAGTTACCACATAAGCGTTGCTTGCCCCATCCTTACTATCAGGCGCACACCCGGCAAGAATCCAGTCTGGTGCTAGATATTCCGCACTTGCAGCTTGAAAGGAGGCCTCGCTTTTTGCTAAACATAAGTTGACAACCCTCAGGGATTCCCCACCCCATACGATAAATTGAACATATGATTCACCCGTACTTTGCTCGCTTTGATTTAAAATGACGAATCCATGGACATTGTTCCGTTTGAAAGCTTTAATTTGGGCAAGCAAGCCTCCACTGCTATCGTCAATTACTCGGACATACGGTCCTTGACCTTGCAGGATAAGCCGTGCATCTCCCAGGCTAAGTGCTTCCAGTGTAGTTACAGGGAGGCAGACATCAATGTGCTGTCGAGATTAGCAATTGTATTGTCTGGAATAATAATTAGGTAAAAGACTAACCTCGAGCGAGGGATACATTGATGTGAGCTACGCAACATGAGGTTTTTAAGCCCTCCAATATTTAGACACAACGATGATTCAAATAATTTTGTACAGCAGTATTTCCCCACATCACTCAATTATTGATCATTTTCAAAATTCCAGAATTTCTATCGATAGCGAGACGGATTATGTAATAAACTCACTGCTCTAGGCGCTTGTCCCAAAGAGGTATAATTACACACGTGATATCGCGCATCTCGTGTTGAATCATGTGGCGACCCTTGACATGATCCATCAAGATGTCGTAAGAGTCCCTAATTGTTGGGTTTACGATTTGTTTTACTGTCTTTTTGAAGGCGTGGATACATACACGGGTCACTTTGTTGCGGCTCATCAAATTGCCATGTTGCTGTGTCTCCTAGGTACTACTCTGTCTAGGTCAGCATGGGTGTCCATGGACTTTGGACCGTTGTGCAGCCTTGCGCGCGGCCCATAAAGCTGGAAACATTAAATAAGAAACGCCTCGCAGTAGATGCGTCGATCTGGATATATCAGTTCTTGAAAGCTGTACGTGACAAAGAAGGAAACGCACTTCGTAATTCCCATGTTGTTGGCTTTTTTCGCCGAATCTGCAAGCTATTGTTTTTCGGCATAAAGCCAGTCTTTGTCTTTGATGGTGGTGCACCTGTATTGAAACGACAGACCATATCCGGTAGGAAGAAAAGGCGGGAAGGTCGCCGAGAAGATGCTGTCCGAACAGCTGGAAAGTTGCTTGCAGTGCAGTTGCAGAGGACCGCAGAAGAAGAAGCGACCAGGCGGAAAAATGAGACGTCTCGGCAAGCAGAGGAGGTTCCGGATAATCCGGTATACGTGGAGGATGCATTCATGACAGAGAATGAGAAACAACAAGCCCGCGCATTTAGGAAAAAGGATGCCTATCATCTACCGGATCTTCACGTTTCCATGGAGGAGATGGGTGCTCCAAATGATCCCCGGATTATGTCCCGCGAGGAACTTGAAGAGTATGCCAAGCAATTCTACAGAGGCGAGGATGTCAATCTGTACGACTTCTCGAAAATTGATTTCGACAGTCCATTTTTTCTCAGCCTTCCAGCTACGGATCGGTATAATATCCTCAATGCTGCTAGACTACGGAGTCGGTTGCGAATGGGATATTCCAAGGAACAACTTGATAGTATGTTTCCAGACCGTATGGCGTTCTCCAAGTTCCAAATCGAGCGAGTGAAAGAAAGAAATGAATTGACTCAACGATTGATGAATATAAACGGCATGAATGGTGAAGAAGCCTTCTACAATTCTGGCCAGCGCATTGCTGGAGAGCGTGGCAAAGAATATGTCTTGGTTAAAGACAGTGCGGTTGAAGGTGGCTGGGTGCTGGGTGTTGTGGGGAACAAGGATGAAGGGCAAGAGCACAAACCGATTGATGTCGATCAGTATGGGAAACAAGAGATTTTTCCAGAAAAGGACGAAGATTCTGATGATGATGGCTTTGAGGATGTGCCTATTGAAGGTCTCAATCGGCTCCCAAAAATGGCTTTTCTGCAAGAGGGGGCTTTCGACGCGTCAGTCAGACAACAGTTCCAAGGGGCTTCTGGACGGAGAACTAGCCAGACTCGAGATATCTTGCCACATGAACTAGATGATGACTCTCTCTTTGTCCAAGACGGACAGTCACAATACCCAAGACAGCACGCTATTAATGAAATATTCGAAGACAGTGCCAATGAAGATGAGGATCTTCAAAAGGCCATAGCAATGTCTTTACAAAAGTCACCTCCTCGAGCTCAGGACGATCATGATATGCCCGAGATTCCGATCAATCGCAACAGCAATAGCTTAGCTCCTTCCAGAGAAATGACACCGAGGGTTAGCCCCGAGAGTGACGATGATGGCCTGGACTTTGCTGCTGCCTTGGCACAGTCAAAGAGAACGAAGAAAGAGTCACCCAAAGTCGACCTACCAGATTCGAGCTCTAAACATCCTTTTGATGGGCCACTGCCTTTTGAATCTATAAAGCTTAGCAAACCGTTTATTGCAGGGAAAGCGCAGCAAGGAGTGCTTGACCAGCATGCTGGTGGGTTCGAGAGGGAACCGAAAAAGCCCGATAAAAAGTCACCAACGTTACCTCCATGGTTTTCTAGGGTGGATACAAATGCCGAGTTTATTACTGATACTGATGACAAGCCATTAGATGATCATCGGAATCAAGCTATGGCCTCTAACTACACTTTTCTTAAAAATCATGAACCCCCCGAGGTTATTGACGTTGACAAACATACGGATCCAAATGAGGTGATTGATCTAGAAGTAGGTCTTGAGAACAACCTCAATACTGGTAACATTGGAGTTGCGCACACTTCAGCTAAATCGGAGGTCGCAAGAGAATCTGTCGCAGCGGCACCCCCTGTGGCGCGTTCACCGTCTACCGAAACCGCCGATACTCCTGCTCTTGATTTTAGTATAAGCGAGACATCAAAGCCCCAGGATGTTGTCAACGACGGAAATATCAATGTAAATGATCAAGTCGATTTGCCACAGGTGGAGCCGTCACCATCTCCCGAATTTGAGGATGTTAATCTGCATACAACCGGGGCATTGCCTGAGGCTACAGTTACTGGCATGGCAGCACAGGCTCCTGAAGTCGACCAGCCTGAGGGCCTCTATGATGACGGAGATGGATATTCAGATCCTGAAGATGAGGAATTGATGCGACAGCTTGCAGCTGAAGGTGAAGAGCACGTTCGGTTTACAGCCACGTTAAATTCCATGCCGCCCGACGTAAACACGTTTGATTACGAGCAGGAACTCAGGCAGTTGCGATCGCAGCAGAAAAAGGATCGCAGAGATGCGGATGAGGTATCGCAGATCATGATTACTGAGTGTCAGCAGCTTCTGACTTTGTTTGGTTTGCCGTACATCACGGCGCCGATGGAGGCTGAGGCTCAATGTGCGGAACTGGTGTCTTTGGGTCTTGTAGATGGCATCATCACAGATGATAGTGATATCTTCCTGTTTGGTGGCACACGTGTCTACAAAAACATGTTCAACCAGGGCAAGTTTGTCGAATGCTACCTCACCTCAGATTTGGAGAACGAATACTCTCTTCATCGAAGGAAACTCATCAGTTTTGCCCATCTGCTTGGAAGCGACTACACTGAAGGCATACCCGGTATTGGACCCGTGACTGCTTTGGAAATTCTTACTGAGTTCTCTAACCTGGAAGAGTTCCGTGACTGGTGGTCCCTGGTTCAGATGGGAATCAACTTGTCTGATGGGGAGCATGCTGCCTTCTTTAAGAGATTTAAAAAACAGGCCTCCAAAATTTTCCTGCCCCCTTCTTTTCCGAATGGCCAGGTCGACGTTGCATACCTCGAGCCTGAGGTTGACTCCGATCCATCCTCTTTCCAATGGGGCGTCCCTGATTTACATGGTCTACGGAACTTCTTGATGGCAACTATTGGTTGGAGTCAGGAACGGACTGACGAAGTTCTGGTGCCAGTTATTCGTGACATGAATCGTCGAGAGCAGGAAGGCACTCAGTCTAACATTACGGCTTTCTTTCAGGGCCCACAAGGGGCGGGTGCTTTTGCACCCCGTGTCCGCACCGGAGGTCGAAGCCGAATGGAAAAGGCATTTAGCCGACTTCGGCAGGAAGCTGGGAGCGAAGCCGGTCAACCCGAGTCTAGTTTTGACGATGAACACTTGGAGGGCGCTACCAATAGCAAATCCTCCAATCGTTCACGAGGAACGGGCAAGGGCAAGGGCACTAAACGCAGCGCACGTGAGTTGCAGACACAAACTGGTGATGATGTCACCGGCAAGAAACGCACTCGACGCACTGCGAAAAACTAGGAACGGAAAGTTTATGCTTTTTTCTTTCTTTTTTTTATTCCTAGACTTTGTTTTT